>JARJLF010000367.1:0-217497 GCA_029378395.1 Mycena leptocephala | reverse complement strand
CCGACCAGTATCAAAACGTCTTCAAGCTGAACCGCCGACGATGCGTACCCAGCATTCATGTCCGATTCTTCCATATCAATTTGATAGTGACTCTTGCTGGCCGGGTCTTGCTTGTATTCGACGAGATTCCCGGCCAGCGAGGATTGATTAAAATACGTACATCCTGACCCAAGATATTGGCGCGAACCAAAGGATTTGCCCCGTCTAAGGTGGGATCCATGCTGAAGGGAGTTCGTCTGGTTAAGCGTATCAAATTGGGCTGATTACAGTTTCAGGAAGGCTCTAGGAGCAGGTGGTAAAGCCACTCAACCTTTGGGGTCAATGCAAGAAGTCGAGGGCAAAATGGGGTTCGCCCTGTACGGCACAGACGGTTACGATCCAAGAAAATCTTGAGAACGAAACTCCGACCTTCTGATTCAGGCCCTAGAGATTCCAGGGTCGATTTCTGGGTCCTCTTCATTTTCGTAAGTAAAATAGCTCTCCTGAGTATCCGAAGTGGGTTCCGATGCAGTTCGCTTGCGTTCCTGCCCGAAGGTAGAGAATCTCCTTCATGGCCGGCGGCGATTAGTTCGCGGGCGACGACGTGGTTACCTGTGTCTCAGCGCCGTTGAACGCGATGGTCAGTGGAAAGATGCAAACGTCTCAGTTACAGGTCACCGCGGAATATCCGGGCCGGCGGCCCGAGACCCTAGTTTTGTTGTTACCTTCTTTATGAAATTACGCTGTCCGTCCGAAGCCTTCTCAAACTTCGCTATCAGCGCTCTAGCAACCGACCTCCCCTAAAGTCTTAAACACAATTTATTTGTTCATAGATCCGCTTCTTGACTATTTTAAGCCGTCAAAAATAATATCTATCTAGACAAGATATACCTCCGCTTCGCTTCGGCACCAGGGTACAAAAAATGAAATAACCCAATTTATTGAAATGTGAGACCGAAACAAGATATGCGTCTGCTACGCTTCGGCACATGTGACATAGAGAGAGGTAGTGGGGATGACTGAGAATTATGAATGCAGATAATATTAATAAAAGGAATCAATTCATACGTGCAAGGTACTGGAATTGGATAGCAATGGAAATCGGCAGTGTCGCAGCATTGATAATACAGGGGAAAATGAGCGCAGTTTGATCAGAGGAATGTACGTACCGGGCTCTGGAATTTTTGGGCCTAGGACGTATTAATTTCGATGTAAAATATTACAGCCGTTTGCATAATTCCGTGAACACGCGTTTTTTTTTTTTTTTTCCCCGTTGTCACATGGTAATTGCACTTCCTGAGGCTCAAAAATGCAGGCCACAAGGTTGGTCTGGGGTGAGACTGGGCCGCAAAACTGTAGGAAGTATACCAAACAGCCCACGTAAAATTTGAAGTCTCTTCAAACAACTAATCTGTCAAGTCACTGATGCCTACCTACCTACCTCATGGATCGTCGGATTAATTCATCGCGCATTAAATCCGGATTCACAGTCCCAACGCCCCAGGGTTCCTGGGGCTGCTTACATACGCAGAAGAACGGTCCCTCTGATGGCTTAGAGCAGGACGTCGGATGGACAAGATTAATCTTGTCACTGAAACTTGACTGAAACTGCGCCTGTTCAACTTAACCTGGGAGCAGCTTTCACGTCCCGCAGTCGAAATCAGCGTCCGACTCGGATACCCAGGGCAGTCTCGCTGGAAATTCCAACTAATCTCAAATGCTTGAACACTCAGCTCCCGAGGACGAGCAGCGATATTGGCACAGGTAAACTAGATGTATTCGGGCATATAATAATCCGGGTGATGCACTCATTCCGGGTCTAAGCACGGCGCAATAAGCGCGGGTGAGCGAGTTGGTCCAAAATGTTCCGAATCCAATCCGGTATGTTCGAGCAGATGGGCAACAGCGGCGATATAACGAGACAATGGTGACGAAGACTAACGCAAGCGATGGCGAGACTAAACTTGGGCGAGGACTTTAAAAGACTACGATCGAGGGTCAGCGTATGGCACGAAGCCAATACTTGTACTAGTGCAGATGGACTGCAGAGGGCGACAACAATCCAAGGAACAAATCAAATCTATCTAATGGGGTGCAGGTCGCCACTGTACATGGTACATAATGGGCCTTTACATATTAAAGTAGGAGTATTATGAGTAAAAGAAGATAACAAGTAAAGTGTTGGTTTTATCTCGTGAACCTAGTGAGATATCACTGCTGGCCGTTAGGTTACAAACTCATAAAGAGCTCTACTGTATTTATAATAAATCCTATTCTTCCTGCCAGTTCCGGCGTGTTCCCTCCGATGCCGTATCAGTTAGCTTTTAGGCAGCGGCTCGGTCATGTCTCCGACTTGAGCTGGATTGCTCATCTCCAACAAAAAGAAGTGCGGAACGGGTTCGAGAGGGTGTGGCGGGAACTGCATCATGTGAATTCACTGTGTATCCCACATGGGACCGTCTCATGCGAACGGTGGGAGTTGTGCGACAGTGCGGCGAGCGGAAATTAAAGAAAAGTAAAGCGTCAGAATCGGTGAGAATGACATACCCAAGAAAGACAGGAACGGGTCCAAGATGGTGGTCCCGAGGGTCAAGCGATGCTTTTCAAAGCTTTTGATTGTACCCCACATGGTATCGCTCGAACAGCTTCTCGAGCGGACGGCGCAGACGAACCGAAAGTAAAGAGTGATGGAGTGGAACCCTAAAGGGCAAGTGTCAACCGTGCGAAATGCCGATCCCGTTCGTGAGTGTCCGTACGCAGATCAGACAAAGATCAGACTGATGCACATGGGTAGGCAAGATATGTCGTATAATAGCTCATCCGCACACAGCTCAGTCAGGCTCAATCCCAGTTTCACCCGCACACGGCAGATTCCGAGATCCCCGGTTCGCCTGCGTACGGCGGATTCCGAGACCGTGGGTTACCGTGGGACCAGCCCATGTGACTTTTCATGTGCTGTACGTCCCTGTAGTGAAGCAATGCCAAACTTACCGTGACATTTCCGTTGCACTTTTTTCAGGCAACGGCGAGCATTGTGACAGTGACTGTTGCAAAAAAATGCAATGGCCACTATTATTAGTTCGGGCTGTTTTTCAGGGTGTTGAGGAACATTTTCATATCCATTTGATGCACAAACTACCCGATTTCTTCATTTCCGCTGATAACAAGCCTGTTCCAACCCTTCGGATTTTTTTCTTTCCTTTCTTTGAATGGATGTCACGGTAATTTTGAGACAACGAGCTGCATCGTGACCGTGACCGAGCACGAATTTTACAACGCAACGGGCCCTACTGTGACCGTGACCGTTGCTTCAGTACAGGGTGGTACAGGATAGGAATAGGATCTGACAGAGAATAACGTAAAGAATTTAGCTGAGATGTCAACTGAAAGGGACAATTGCAGGCTTCCGCTGTAGCCGAAATGTGCTGCACTGCGCTGTGCCATTCACGGGGAAGTTTGCGCAGTTGCGTAGTTCTAGCAAAGGGGATCGTTGGATATGCAATTGGGGAAATGTGCAGGAACGAGAGGAAGAAGGGATAACAAAACGCTCCTCGCTTCGCTCCCTCAGAGAACAGAATACAGAAGGGCAAAGGCATCCGAGTCTAGGGAAGCAAGACGGAGAATACGGAGAAAGAAGGAAAACATCCCGGGGCAAGAGAAAATTGCAAAATATTTCTGAAGTCATTCGAGTGTAGCATGTGCTCTCCCGACGAATCTGTCGATTTGTGTCTACAGAATCCGATTCCAGGAATAGGGTTGGAGGAAATGCCTTGGCAGCAGCACACAGGTCTTTCAGCAACCGCCGTGCTGGAAGGACAAACGGGGTGTCGTCACTCGCCATAATACACTGCGTGCGCATAAATATGTTAAATTACCATTTAGTTCGCCGATGAGACATACTACCTTGTGCAGTGCATCCATGAAACCAGTAGCTTTCTCATCAGTGAGGTGTAAAATCTTCTCTTTTCCCGAGTGAACTACCTCACGGAATAGATGCGAGATAACCTGGTCGTCCTCGAGAAAGGCCTTCTGAATCTTAATGCTGTCATTGTAGCCAAAGTCCTGTAACAACTGCAGGCCCAAAGAATCCGTGGGAATGTCAGAGCGATGAGTAAAGGTTATCTCATACCATCCTGACATCGGCGCGGAATTTGGCACTATACGCAAGACTACAGACATTATTGTGCTTGCTCAACCACTCGATTCGTTCCTTCAGATGATTCCAAAAGCTGCACTGAATTTTAGGCTCTTCCGGGACTAGAGAAAGGCATGTGTAACTAAGTACATGATTCTCCGGTCGTTCGTAGATGACCGAATAATGTTCTCTGCAAGCTCTGCGAAATGCTGAAGTCAAAGTATTTGGTCAGGCATTGACGACTTGGAACGGGGAAAAGCACACAAACCATGGCAACTTTCAACGTGGATTTGTCACTCAGCATCTGTCAGAGTTCCAGTTGCGTTAGTCATTGCAGCACTTCCTCAAGTGGAGGAGAGAACTTGTTTTCCATGAGTTAATCATTGCTTAAATCTTCTCACCACCGCTGGAACGTAATCGGGGCTAGAGATGGCATTCTGTGCTGCTAAAGATGTGGATGCGGATGCTGTATTCGGAATGGGAATTTGGTATCCTTGTGTTGAGATACTGTACTATTAAAATCAATTCGTCAAGGGGTGTGACACGTGACCCAAAGTTCCAATTCGTCAATTCGTCAAGGGAGCTCGAGCTGCGTGACAGCCCTCAAAATTTCGTCAACCCGTAAATATATTCCAGGAGTTGTGTTGAATGCACAGCGGCTCAATGGAATAGTCTAAGAAAGTCCTTAGCAATTTATTTCACTATATCTTTGAGTGATCCGGAAAAATGCATTTTGCTATTGACCTTGTTCTGAACCACGATATTTGTGAGATTTGAAGCCAAAAACCGTGAAAATGGGCAATAAATTGAGTGGAAAGTGCCCACAGCTGATGAAAATTGCTCCAAGCTCCCCTGACCTGAACCGAAATTTTGAACCTGTCGTGACGAAAAGTATATTCATCAAGAGCCTCGGTGACGCGTGACAAGGTTGCAAAATTCGTCACGTCAAGCACCCGCGTGACGCGTGACTGACGAATTGATTTTAATAGTACAGTAGCTGAGGTAGATCTTTGGCCAGTCAATATTTACGATTTGTGACGAGATAGAGAGAGCTCACGAGCCAGAAGAGGTATTTCTACTGGACTTCGGATTGGCCTCGGCAGTATGCTGATGCAGCAACGGAAGCTGCGAGAAGCTCGGGGCTTTGCAGCCTTCCGCGCCACACTTGAAAGCCCCTTGTTTTGGCAGGGGTTTCGGATGGGCCTCAGCAGTATGCTGATGCAGCAACGAATGCCGCGGGAAGCTCGGGGCTTTGCAGCCTTCGGCGTCACACTTGGAAGTCTCAGGTTTTGGCAGAGGTTTCTGATGGGACTCAGCAGTATGCTGATGCAGCAACGAAAGCTGCGAGAAGCTCGGGGCTTTGCAGCCCTCAACGATGAAATGAGAGTAGCATAACTCAAGTTCTTGCGGTATTTACCGCATTTCGATCTTAAGTTTCCGCGCAACTTAAGTTCCGTCTCGCAGCCTGCGCCGCGGGTGGGTGCTGGTGGGCACTCTCCCTCATCTGAACTTAAGTTTCACCCAAACACTCAAATTCCCCAACACTTAAGTTTGTCCGGGGACTTGAGTTGCAGCTCCAGTCATAACTCAAGTCTAATTAGCGTACCTACTTAACTCAAGTCCCGTATAACGTAAGTGCGTGTAACTAAAGTTTGTCCCTTATACTTAAGTCCCACCCTGTGTACGCCTTAAACTGCCCCGCTCTGAATTCCTTGTACTTACAATCTGTGTATGTATGCCTCAATCATAGTCAATAACAAATAAAGATTATGAACCCATTGCCACGCACCATTCATCTCGCGAGTCGTCGCTGAAACCCAACAAAACCCAATCTATCAAATCGATCAGATACACAGGCTCGCAACAGTCAGCAAAAGAGCGAAGTCGGCTTGTCGGCGGGTGGCATCTGTGGCATGTTGTTGGTATGAGAATCTCAGGCTGAGTGGCCAAGAAAGGTGTCACCACTTGGGCAGTGTCACTCCGTCCCGGTCCCTGGCCTCACAGGTGGTTGGATGGTTGTTGCTGGGTGCAGCATGTTTTTTGGTGGGCGGTGGTCAAGTGGTGGTCAGAAAAGGCAAGTTATGAGTAACGCGTAACCAACGCGTGACATTAACCGTTCTTTAACGAAATGCTTCGCGATTCTTTGTAAATTTTTGTACTCTTCTCCATTTATCTGATATCTTGCTGGTTTCGTGCTCCATTTTTAATTTGTTTTTACGGAGCTGTCTCGATCCATTGCCATTGAGATCCTCAGCTGACCTCGAGCTCATGTTAGGCAGACTTTGCCGCAGTAGTCAAGGTCCGCGCAGGAAATTTCAACAACAGCATCAACCCACAGCCACCCACTTCGATTGAACAGTTCCCTAAACAATCAGAAATTTTAATCCCATAAATGGTGGTTTCGTGGTTCGGAAGCCATCAGATGAATAGATTTGGGCAGTACAGCTGACATGTCGCAGCAACTGCGGCCTATCCCCCGAGCATTTTCTATACATAAATGCCACAGGTTCCCCGTCCCTCGTGAGCTTAACATCCCTCAATTCTCGCGTCTGCACCCATTGGTTAATATTGCTGCGCGCTCTCTGGGTTGCATTTTCTGCGACTTTTGCATGCTGGATATAGAGCTCTCTGGTCCTCAAATTCGCAACCGTCAAATCCCTGTCTACATTGCTGGCCACATATTCATTTCTCTATCAATATTCGGCCACTGTTCCTCAACTAATCCAGAAGTCCTCGCCAGTGTCACCAATTGACGCCCAAGGGTTGGCTTTATTCATCGCAACCTATCTGTTGATCATGTGGGCCGCCATGGTTAAATTCGGACTTCCCTCCTCTTCCCCGACCGGATACCATCAATGTTGTGTCTCGAATATTCAACAAGCTCCACAGTCCAACAGCCTACCCTCAATCAGTTCATATCACCAGCCACATTCTCCTGGAACCCGGCATACCCTTCGAGCAGCAATTTACTCGTTTCCTTTCTGTGTTTAGGCCGGCAAACCTTTCGTGCTCAATTTACTGTTCTTTGAGAGCTGGTTTCATTATGACATCTCTAGAATCGTTGGGCTTGGGTTCAAACCCACCCTGTCATTGTTGTATTTGGTGTACCTTGAGCTTTGTCTACAGTTTGTCCCGATAGCCTAGTAGTTTTAGCGCAATTGAAATTAGATCTTCGTCACCTATGGGTGCATGTAGGTTAACTCGATGACTGCCAGAGCGAAGCGGCGGCTCATCTTGTACTGAATCACACAATCGGTGGTCGAGATTGCCAAACACGTCACGACACATCACTTCGACTTGGCTTTAACTTCGATGAAATCTTCGCTCGAGTCTATGCTTTTCTCCTCAACAATTCACTGATACGCACCAAGGCGCGCTACACGCGGAAACGGAGTTCACACGCAGTCAGCGGAGTTCCCACAGCACAGCTATTCCGGCTTCTCACAGTTCATTCCGTCAACTCCGCCTCCTTCTCTCTCCTCCGCCACCTTCTCGTCATCTCCGCCTTTCCTCCTATTCTCATATTTAACTCCTATGGATCTCCTACACTACCTCTAGCTCTCCTTGAAGCTCTCCGTCCTTGTTCCGCATACTCCTCAGCCGTTATTCCCAATTCCGCGATGTCTGCGTGCCTCTATCTTCCTCCGTGGTTTCCCCACCTCTCCTATATCACTCATATTTCCCTCTTATGTTCTCCTCTTGCTTCTCCATTCTCATTCCGTGTACTCCTTCGTCTCTACCGCCTTTTCCGCCTGCTCCTCTGTCCCTATATTCAATTCCACCTCCTCCTCCGCTCGGCTAAATTCCGCTGCTCCTTTTGGAGTCCTATTGCTTCCATCCTACGGTACCGTATGCTACCAACACAGCCTCGAAGGCTCCTATAAATCTTGGACATCTTTACCATGTACTCCATCTTCCTCACCCCACCTCAATAGACTTTATTTCTTACTTGGATTCAAGTCGCCCTCCGCAGTTTTCCTGCACAAGTCCTCGTATTGTTTTAGCTCTCGTCCTCGATCACGGTCACTCACCACAAGTCCACGTATTAGCCCAGATTAGCCTTAGGTCCGCAGTGGACACCAGTTCAAGTTAGCCCTCGTCATCGCCCAAGAATAGCATCGTATCGCCCCAGTTTCATATTTTTTAGCCCTCGCACATACCCGTTGGATTTGGGACATATTGGACCACCTCGCACACTCACACTTCTCACTCCGCGCTTAGACTCGGAGTAGGTGTATCATCACCCTCCCATATCCCAGAATTTGTTCTGATCAAATTGTACAATCTCAAGTTCAGGTGTACCGACCTCTGATTTCAACAGCTTTCCGGTGGCATTCATGGTTCTGGTATGCCACCCTGTTTGCGTTTGTAAACAGGAACTAAAGATGCCACCTTGGGTGAATGGGTCCACAGTATTAGTTGCCCTTGCTAGAGGTGAGTTTCTGCGCTGCATCCTTTATCTTCCCTCAATATTAATACTGAAGTTGTAGATCTCAAGTTCTATCGGAACTCAAGTCGCTGTAGAGCTCAAGTTCTGCCGGAACTCAAGTCCATCAACAGAACTTGCAACGGAAGAGCTCAAGTGGTGCGAACTTAAGTTCTCATAGATATATCTTTTTTATATGAACTGATCTCAAATCTGATCTTAAGTCCCGCCCGAGTTTAAGTCCTGTGTGAACTTAAGATCGAGCGGATATCAAACGCAGGGATGGTATTTCGAGTACTTAGCCTAATTAGTAGAATTTAAGACGCAAATGCGGTAAATACCGCCCAGAACTTAAGAGGAGCTAATAAATTATTTGGGACAACGGTTCCGTTCATTTTGCTGCTAACCTCAATGACTGTTGACTGTGTCCCCAAGGGCGTTGTCGGCCTTCATGGTTAACCTTACGATCCCGCCCCGTTTGAAAAAACTTCTCCGTCTTGTGATCCCGTTACAACATTCATGGTATTACGATTCACCCCAGACCGCACCGGAATGGGTTGCCCCAAAAGGCTAATACAACTTTATTTTATTCTTTCGTATAGGTCCACGGCAACTACCGAATCCATGCTCGTCAATTGAAAACACCGTAAATTGATGCAACGACCATCTCAACCTTGTCCGCCTCCACCATGGCCCAGCTCTCATTCTTGTCCGTCATCCTACTGTCTGCGATCAGAGACCTTTCTCTACAGCATTTTCATGGTGTCTTTCTTTGTGGCCGTTTACCTCCGACTTTCAAAGTACATGGACCGGACTGCGCTTGGTGGGACCTTGCGGAATACTGTATTATTAAATTTCATTCGTCAAGGGGTGTGACGCGTGACCCAAAATCCCAGTTCGTCAATTCGTCAAGGGCTCTCGAGCTGCGTGGCGTGCGCGCCCCATCAATTCAGGCAGCCTACAAAAAATGGGAGCATGTTCAAGAAATTTTGAGGACATATGCAGGTGCATATTCCATGATTTCCAGCACACAATGAAAGTCAAGAGTGCCATTCTCTTGCACCCTACTATATTTGCTGCTGTCCTGTACCACAGAACGGCGGCTGTGGTACGTCCACAGCCACAGGTGGCTTTGCTGTGCCACGGCGACCCAACTGCCACTGCATAGCCATGCACCGTGCACCACACTAAGATGAATAATATCCCTACATGTCATGTGCATAATGGAATGCCTTCTGTCCGAATGTACTTGGAAGAAGAACTTTCCAGCACTTCAAGTAGTCGATTATAATGAAAAAAAATTGGAAGAGGGTCGTTGCGACTCGGAATGTGGCGCCAGAACCAACCAGGAGCCACTCGAAAAAAAATGTGTACGGCTGAGCTACACGTTTCGGCAAGGAGAAGAGAACCCCGCAGAGTTGCAGTCCCACCACCGCACTTCTAATTGGATTAGGGGAGTCCAGCCAGCGGTGCGCGCGAGATGAACCTGTTAGATTAATTAACTGAAAGACTTCATAAGGGTGGCTAAGTCCCGGCCCCCGGGTCATGGTCCAAGGAGGAATGGGAACCGGAACACATGACGCAGCTCGGACTGAATGGATTTGATTAATTTGAATCGCAACAAGCCGTCGAAAGCCCAGGTGCAATGCCGGTGCTTAAGTCTAAAACTATCTCGGACTATAGATAGATCTTGCTCTAGATCTCTGAGTACGTCTTGTTTTCGATTCTATTCCGTTTTATTTGATCAGCGGGTCCTAGTCGATGCAAACAGCAGGCTCCTTTCTTTTCTGTCCAAGTGCTGTACATACATGACAGGAATCTTCAAACTTCAGTGCGAGGCACGCTCAACAATAGTGCCAAACACGCGCATCCGTGCCTCGAAAAATTACGCAAATCCGACGACAACGACTCTGAAGGCACGACGTATGGCTCATGAAGCCGCAATACCGCGTGAGCCCGACTGTATGAAGTGAATATGGACGAAGATCGGATCCTAAATATCAAGTGTCGGCGTCGACACTTTCAGTGAAGACTGGGATATGAGACGTATCGATCTTCTTGGCGGCTCAACCATCCTCGCTGTACGATATACATCACGGACCAAATTGCAAGAAAGCCCGCGTTTAAATCTAAGAAGAATTGTCAGTACAAGACTTCAGAGGGAAGACGCGACAAACTGAGGATCCCACATCAAAGGCTATCGAATCTTCTACGCGTCCGAGATGCGTCGTCAACTGCGGCCTCTATCCCAGCGGGGATTGCGCGCCCGCGGGATATAGCGCCACTCGCGCAAGCGCGGTGCCGCCCGATGTTGCGAGTATGTGCTCTCCATTTCCCTGCACTCTCCCCCTCCATCTTCCATGTGTTTGGACTGGCTGTTACGAAGAACTTCGGCGCGAGCAAGGACGCGAAGACGCGTGGGTGGGGTCGGAAATCCATCGCGTGTTTGTGACGCTGCGCGTACGCATCTATAGCCACTCCTCGTCTCCCAAGCATGCGCAGCTCGGGTACAGAGCACAAAGAGAGAGGAGACGAGGAGCACGTCGTCCTGCGTCGCTAGGGCCTCCGCGCCACTGGGCCGAGCAGGGTGGACGCGGGACGGCGCATTCAAGCGCGGATATGACGCCGCACGCACACATCCGCCTCTTCTCACCGCCTGCCGCCCTCCGCGACGACGAGCCGAGGCGCGCGCATGAGTTGGACGAGGAATCCATCGCGCGTTCGCGTCCAGTACATGTCCCGACGCCAAGGACGAATGGGAATGAGGTGGAAAGGTCGGCACGAGGAGGGGGGTGTCATAAGGGAAGACATTGTGGCCGAGGGAGCAGCGCGCGGACGCGGGGTGGGGTATCCGCGCGCATAGATGCTACGCGTTCCCGTCCATAGTCACCTTTCGTCTCCCGCGCATGCGGACCTCGCGCTGGGAGAGGAGACGAGGAGGAGTGGTGGCTGCGTGGGTTGAGCGGGGTACCTGTTGCACGTACAGGTCCCATCTTGTGGATCTCGAGTACGAAAGGGAGCGTGGCGGGGCGAGGAGGTGAGGCACAGGTCGTCCGCGACGACGAGACGATGGGTTCTCCGCGTGTACGCGGGTGGGGAATCTCGCGTGGATAGGAAGCAGCGCGTACCCATTTCCTCCCACTTGAGGACAGCGCGCCGGTACAAAGGGTAATGCGGGCGAGAAGGAGGATGTCGAGGTGGAGTGTCCTCCGCGACGATGGGCGGGCTGGGCGACGGGACGCATCAATGGGAAGAAAGACGTGCCGCAGCGAGGGTGCGAAGAGCGCGCACGGTGCGTGCGTGCGTTGGCGTGGTATCCATCATATGCTCATCGCGTCTCCTCCTTCTATCGTGCGCGCAGGTGGATCCGAACGGTGGCGGGCCGGGGAGGCGACGGAGATGTCATGATTCGCGGCAGGTCGTACCGTACGAGGATGGGGTGATGAGAGTCCATGTGGGGGAGGAATATCTCAAAGACGCTTGTGTGCATGGCAGCGCTGGTACTTCGCGTTCCTCTCATTGATGCGGTGTCACGCGGAGTGAACCCGGGGCAGAAGTATAAGTCGAGTGGGGCGCGATAGAGGTGAGGTCCGGACGCAGCACAGCCACGAGAGGCAGTGTCGTATGAGTGGAATGTGGAAGGGAGGACGGGGAGGGGATGGGAAAGCAAAGAGGCGAGGACGACGGTGCGGAGACAGACGAGACTGCAGGAGGCTTGGCTACGGGCAGCTTGAAGACAGATCAGGAGGGAGAATCTGCCCTGATACTTCACTGCTCCACGCCGACGCGTGTCCGAGGTGAAGATGACGGCGGCGGAGACAGGGAATGAGAGATGTCACTTGTTGGCGAGCGTATTCCCAGCGCAGATAGACGAGCTACTGAGGGCGGGGGTCTCCCCCGATGCCTGCTCCAGGACGACAATAACAGGCGACGAGCTGCGTGACGAGATTAATTGCCGGTGTGCTGTATAACGGAGATTGAAAGCGGAGAGGGAGTCCTGAGTCGAAGACTGTTGACAATGAGGACGTGCGCTGACAAGAGAGGCTAACGGATGATGAGCGCGAGGAGAAGATGAGGGAAGGGGACGTACCTCTCCTCGGAGTTGTCTTGCTATCGTCTGGCTCACCGGTTGTCACCCATCACGATCTCCCCCGAGAACTGACTCGTAGCTTGGAGAAGAACGGGCGGAGGTACGCCACCCCGCGTGCGAATCCTCCTCCACTACCTAATGCCTGCCGTTCTTCTTCCCTACGACATTCGAGCATCATGCGCCATGCGACATGCACACTGCGATACGAGCGACGTCGATGTAGATGCTAAATGCCGTGCATGAATCCGATGTGGACTTGCAGGGAAGGGAGGGTGCGTACGTCGCACACCGCTCAGGGCCTCCCTACATCTGCGTGCCGATGAGACGATAGCAGCGAGCACAGGGGTTGTGGTAGCAGCGGAGCACGAGAACGCAGCTGAAAGGTTCCGCGCTTGTTACATTTCCAATGAGGCGTCATGGATCCGCGTGTGCATGTGCGCAGTGACGAGACGCTCGCGGGTCTCGAATGAAGGGACGCTGTAGAGGGGCTGAACAACAGGTGAGTGGGCAGAGCAAGGGAGGCAAGGGACAACGTTTAAGGGTCGGTAAGATATGCGTTAACTGGCGGGAGAATTGGCGAAGGAGAAGCGCCATTCTGGGCTGGCATACAAGACGCTCCAGGTTCGCGATGGGGGTGCTGGCATCAGCCTTTCGGCATTTTACTTGTCACTTGATTGGACTTGAATGCACTTTTCCTCTTGAATCCAAAAAATCTGACAAACTTTAGGTTGTCAAAATGGATAAAAATGAGCCCGCACCCCGTACGATTTTTTTTTTTTTCACTTGTGGAAAATCAGTGCATCTATTATTATGGTGTTATAATGACGTGTCGATCCATAACTCCGACTATTCACGTAAGTAATCTGCGGCGACTCGGAACTCGTACCAGCGCAAATATATATCATGCATTCTGACCCCGCCTCGTTCCTCCTCCCTCCCATACATCACCGACCACAATGGCCTCCTCTGACAGGATTGTCTCTGAAATTCTTGTCGTTGATGTGGCAGAAGTGTATGTCCGATATATTCTCATGGATGAGCGAGGACTCAACTCTTCCACAGAGTCGGGCCCGTGGTACGTTCTTGTTTCATAGGTGCATAACTGTGTCCAATTTTACAGTTTATCGGAAATATCCTCAATTGGATGTTCATGGGGACTCTCGTCATGCAGCTATGTCAGTTTGTGTGGTCTTGGAGAAAATGAAACTGAGTATTCCTTGCTAGACACATACTACCAAAATTTCCCGTCAGACCGAATACTCATCCGAATCCTGGGTATGTACCTTGTAATTTCCGCTCAGTGTTCACTAATTTGTCCACAGTATACGGTCTATTCCTTGTGGACGTCGCACAGACCGTGATACTGACCTTTCATGGATGGTTCTTCACCGTCTCGGCGTGGGGGAATACAGCCACATTTGATATCATTCCGTGGTCTGGTCCTATGATTCCGGTGCTGTGCGGACTGGGTAAGTCTTTCTGATCGTCTTGTGACTCAAATCACCAAGAAATTTGAGTTGCCGCAACTGTGCAAATTTTTTATGCATGGTAAATATGTTTGTCCGGAGCTTCTCCCGACTTCTCACAGACTCTAGGCGAATCTGGATCATCACAACAAATCGCTTTCTTCGTTCGGTTGCAATATTAATCGTGTTGGTCAGTCAGGCGCCTATGGCTACACTTTTGTAATTCAATCACGAGAAATAGGTCGCGCTCACCCAAAGCCTGGCCGGAATGATCAGTGGCCTCCCGGTGAGTTAATCGTCTGCGTATCTTTTATCCAGACGTGAAGTCCCCCCCCGTAGTTGCTCAAGAACTCCTCCCCGGAAAACCAGATACGCTGGTATCCTGGAGTCTGGGTGAGCACAGACATTCATCGGAGTTTCACGGTACACAATGTCTAACGATTCGAGGAGATCTGGTTTGCGGGGAGTTTGGTGGCTGACGTGCTGGTTACTGCGTGCATGACATATATTGTGAGTAGGATGGAGTGTTCACTTCAACCTTCTGAATAATTAATTGTGACCATCGCAGCTGGCCCGGGCTAAGAGTCGCACATTCTGGGCCACCTCCGAAACCATGCTGACCACCCTGATCAATCGCGTCGTACAATCAGGAGCAGTTACTTCTGTCTGCGCCGCCGTCGATTTGGCCTTATTCGCCGGTATTGTGGACACCAACTTTCATTTTGTACCGTAAGCGATCACCATGTCTATCTCTATCTTATTCGCACTGACACCCATGATAGGTCGTATATCCTTGGAAAACTGTGTGTATTCGCTTTCCCCTACTGGAGATGTGACATAGCGCTCATGTTGCACGTTCAGTTACACAAACAGCCTCATGCTTACGCTGAACTTATGTCGTCCAACGTACCAAATCCCGGACGTGGATTTGATGCCAATGAGTGGCCCCAGGTCCCAGGAGGTTTCTGGTATACAGTTCAAGCGCACAACCCACGTCGAGGGATCCACGCCGGACAATGTGGGGATCTGGACCCAAAAGGCGGGTCTCATGGTTTTCTGAAATTCAGCTGCAACTTAAAGACGAGACAGGTTCTTGAGACCGACAACAGTGAACACCACCTACATGTAAATATCCACAACACGGCATGAAGTGATATCGTGGGGTACATTTCCCCGCGGTTCGACGTGTTCAACCCACCACTCTTCTCTTGGTCTTCTTTCACTCCTAATTTTCTCCTTTCCCGCTTAATTTGCTCCTCACTCCCCACCCCGATCCTGTGCACCCGCACAAAGTTTATGTTACACGTAAACCCTCTAGAAACTGTAGTGATCTATTAATGGAATGGAATAAGGGTTTGTGCGTTGCATTTACCCTAATTTCCTGGTTTTCAATTAAAAAGGAAGAAAGCAACGGAAACCTTTATCTGAACAATGTATTTCAAAGATATCTGCCGTCAGACCTAGAAACCCTCCCCGGACAACCACCACTGCACAAGACCCAGCGTTTCCCTGGGCTTGTCGTACGGCATCCATCTGACCACCACCATTCCCAGCTGTGGCGTACCCAAGTGTCCTTCTGGCCCGTCCCATTCCCCTCCCCCAATAACAACTGTCCTGGCCCCCAAAAACCAACTGTCCCTCCCCCGCTCGTCCGACTCTCCCTTGCGGTGTACACATCCCGGAGCAGCTGCAGGCTGTATGGATGGGGCACGACGGTCTCATCGATGAGGAGGTGCTGGAGGTGTTGTGAAGGATCCAGTTGCATAGGGTACTTGTCCGGTATTTACATAGTGTACAGTACCTCGCGCGCGCATTTGAGGTCGCGTGCACGCAAAATCACACGCGCGCGTGCGAACTCAATATTCGTACAAACGAACCGTCATACAAGAATTTATTAACACGCCCTCTCGCCGACGAACACGGCTGGATAAACTGGTCTTTTAAAGTGTATTTCTCACTGCGCCCAGCCTTTCTAATAAAATTCCAATAAGTATCTATGCAAAGATGTCTGGAAAATCCGAGCAACGTGCAGGCATCTACATAAACGCCGCCATTAAATCGGACATATGCTGGTGTCTCGAACACCTGCGCAAGTCTGATGACATTCTTTTCTTCGCGTCGCTTGACTGGAACCCACATACTGAGGTTGACTCGACACTTTTACTGCAACGCCTCCCTCGGAGGCATGGGCTTTTGGATCCGGAGTCCTGAGCACCTGCTAGGATTTTACTCCCTAGTTCCCGCAGATCCACCCACCGGCACAATCTTTTTCTTTGAGGCCCTGTATGTTGTCTCGACGCTCCTATGGGATTGTGAGCGCTTGCCCGCAGGTCCGCACACCCTCCGCGTAACGATATTCACGGACAACCAGAATACCGTGAACATCTTTAACTCCCTTTGCGCCACCCCACATTATAATCTTCTGCTCCCCACTGCCGTTGACGATCTCATCAAATACAATGTAGATCTCACGTCCTACATGTCAAAGGCGAAAATAATTTCGTTACTGATGCCATATGACGACAACGTTTCTCTGTCGCGACTGATCGTGCCGCTGGACTGACAATCCAGAATTTTATACCCTCTCGAGAACCTCTGGGGGCCGCCTTTATTAATATATCCTCCTCCTCCAAGGTCTGTAACCCCGTGCACCACCTCGTCCTAGGCGTTGGCAAAGCAGCACAGCCTTTATCAGCCTTTTCATATTTGATTGGGCCGTTTCCTGCTGTTTCCATGTCAACGCGCCTCAATTAAATATGATCTGCGCTCTGCCTTCGACTTACTGACCCAGCATCCCCGCCGCACATGCACCCGACAAAATGGGCCCTAAACAGCGGAAGCCCTGTGCAGGCATAGTTCTTCTACATTGGAATCATGGTGTTCCCCCTATGGTGGGCCGTGGCCTTCTGCGTGCCTGTGCGGCGGTCGGGAAGGTTTAGTGACGAGGCTGAGGCTGAGCAGTGCGCAGACAGAATTTCACGTTAGATGATGTACAGGTTGAGTTTGGTTTGTCGTTTTCTTGCTCATCGTGTACACAATTGGCTGACGCACATCTGGGATATATGACGTATCGTGGCGGAAACGGTGTCGAATAATGAGCGGTGTTTCGTTGGTTAGCTATGTCTCCTTGATCGTCGCCCTCTCGGCCCTCGCGGCTGTGACGAACGACTCCGGTTAGCATATATTCTGGCACAGTTTTGAATGGTCCCTATGTCTTTCCACGTACTTCTCCTATTCGGACAGTACGGGCCTCGTGTCCTCGTTTGAGGCTCAGGTCGACCGAAATGCAGCCTGCTTTCGTAGAACCGCTTACGTTTGACGGAGAGGCGGAATGGATGTAGTGGCTCCTCGCGGAATAAAATCTCACAACATATCGGAGGGGGGAACACGAGGGAAGATGTCCATAATCCCGTGGTTGAGTTCATAGCAAGTTCCTGAATGACTGGAACTGCACATATGTCACCTTAACTGTTTAACCCCGCGACTCTGATACGTGCCAAGTCCACGCGGTTGCGTTCTATCTGAGACGGGGATGAAAATCATAACATTCAGGTTGAATTGTAAACTAGGTGCATTCTCACCTGTTACTGAATCGGGGATCAAAATGATAAAGGATTTTAGATGGTTCGTCGGCGCCGCTCTCTCTGAGTAGCCGAGCAATATTTTCTTGCTTTCTCGACAGCGCCGCCGACAGTGCACTCCCATATCTCCCACCCTCCAGATTGACGTTCGCACCCTGGTCAATTAGCAATCGAACAATGCCTTCCCTGCCCTTAGCCGACGCAGCCTGAATGGGACTGCCGTATTCTCCTCCCTGCGCATTCAAGTCGGCCCCGTTGTCCAGTAGAAACAGAATGATGTTCATGTGGCCCTGTAATGCCGCTGCCTGAATAGCGCTGCCATGTAATCCGCCCTGTGTGTTCACATCGGCACCGTTGTCAACGAGCAGTTGAACGATATTCTCGTGACCTCGCTCTGATGCTGCCGTCAATGCGCTGCCGTAGCGTCCGCCGAGCGTATTAACATTTGCTCCCTTCTCCAGGAGCGAAGAAACGATGTGGTGTGACCAAAATGTGCGGCTCCTTGCAATGCGCTGCCGAAAGTACCGCCCAGCGCATTTACGTTAGCACCTTTTTCGATCAGCCAAAGTACAATGCTGGGGTAACCTCCGCACGCGGCCGCTTGCAGGGGAGACCTGTAACCTCCGCCCAGCGTGTTCACATCAGCACCACTCGCCACCAGCAATTTAACCATGTCAAGGTGACCATAGTATGATGCAACACTGATTACTGAGGTCTCCGAAAAAGCATCCATCGGGGAGATCGATGCAGCGCCTTGCTGGGGTCCCGAGCCAAAATTACGGGATTGGTCCAGAGGAACTTTGCAGTTGTCAAAAGGTTCGCTGCGGCAGCAACCCACAGCGCCGAGGGGTGGATGGCCAATCAGCGAAATTCCACGGAGGCGCGCTCCATTTCCCGCGGACAATTTGTTTCCACTGGCGGGCTTGCCCAAAAAACTGTATGATCATGTCCATTAATGGATATTCGGACTGTCCAGCGGCATGAATCAGGCAGTATTGAGAATATTCAAGAAGAGAGAGTGATTGCCGACTGCCCCAAGACGAACCTACAGATTCAAAAGCCAGGAAAGTGAGAATAGTGCGCGTTATTTCTGTCTGCGCATGTGGAAATCGTTGTGCCTGAATGCTGTCAAAATATTCCTGGGCGGTGTAGTGCACGAGGCGCACAACAGAGAGCTGCTCATCCACAATGATGAGTCCAGCACAAACGGAGAGAATGATTTCAATATCCAAAAGATTGTCGTTGTCGAATCGTCTGGTACCAGGCTCAATTGCGAGAGCTACCTGTATCTCTGAGACCTTTAATGGCCGCATCGCATTGGCAACCCAAGTGAGAGCCGCGTGGGCAATGCTTCTATCTTCCTCGTTCTGAGCATCAATTCGCTCCATTGCATTATTGTAGCTCTGCTCCAGGTCCAGTGGGAGAGCTCTCAGAGCTTCTCGGACTGCCTTGACAGTGCTCTTTGTGCTGAGAGACTCGGCATGGAGTTTGGCAAGTAGGAACCTGGTCATAAATGAGTCTCAACAGCGTGGCTTTAATGGATAATCCTACATTCCATCGACAGTGTCGGTGATCTTCGAATGAATATCCTTTCGCAACTCCGGGCGGATTTGAACGTGCTTCGACAGACGAGGGGAGAGCTCGATTTGGGCGTCGACAAATCTCCGAACATCTTCCTCGGTTGCACGGATCTCTAGAGCACTGAGGTTCGGAAGGGAGACATCGCAGCGATGTGTGGGCGGGAAGTTATCATCAGGCCAACGGTGGGTCCCATCATTGCGAGATACTGGAGCAGGATACGTCGTTGGGCCTCGGGATATTCGTCGATTGCGTCGACAATGATGTAAACCTTCGAATGCTGCACGACGGCGAAGCGGAGGACATCAAAAGCTTCGTCAAGGGAGGGTGTAGTTCCTTTCTCGCGGTGCTGCTGATATAACTTGCTAGCCACAGAGCCGACATCTCTCCCAAGGACCAATTGTCTCCAGAGCCCAGACATGAGCCTAGCCGGCGTTTGCTGTTCAGCTTCCTTGTGGCTCAGATAAATGCCAGCGACGCCGACATCGTCAACTTGAGACGCTGCACGGAGATGATCCACAACCATCGACCTAGAACAAGGATAATCAGTCGCTTCCGAATTGAGATAGAGAATGGACGGACGCAAGCACGGTTTTCCCCGCACCCGCTGTTGGGACATTTCATACCAATCAGTGCCTGGCATGAATGAGGACATGAGACGCACGAATTCCATAACACCAAAGCGTTCTTCCGGCAGAACTCTTCCATTCTTGGAAGCATGGATGTGCGAGCAGCCACTCTCCGGTTCCCGCCTGCCTTGCACGGGAAATGTCTGCCTGTCGCAGAAAGAAATTGATAGGTGAAAGCAAGTCGATGATTTGTGTGCGTTCCACAACTACAGGACATTCAACTGAAAATCGTTTCTAGCTTAATCTTTATTCACTCACAATTGATTCGTTCCTGTTGGTCGGAAATAGCATCACCAATCGTGGCGACACCTGAATTCACCGTGTTGGCCACATCGTTCACCGAGCTAAGGGTCCTGAGCACACCTGTTATAGCATGAATCGTTTGATATCGCATGGAAGACGCAATACTTACAATCTGTTTGATCTCGTTGTATGGCAATTGCTTCGCTAAGATTGGTAACACCTGCGTTGACCAAGCCGGCGACAGTATCTATCGAGCTGAGTACCACTAGACGACAGAAATTTGAGTCTATGTACTGTCACATGAAAGAGAAGCTTACCGCCATGACTGTGTCGATGCTGCTGACCCATATCCCTGCATGTGAAAAATCAGCATTCATTCCAACAACCAAAGAGTCAATAACCAGATATCCAGCAAGAGCCACGAGTTCAGCAGGGACTTGAATTGTTCGAACTTCACTAAATATTCCTTGGCCTCCTTCTTGCTCCACATCGTCCACGTTAGCCGTTGTGTAAACTTTGACAGTGGCCCATCGCCGGGTTGGAGCTTCTCTGTAAACTGTTCCATCGTCAATTTGAGCGTAGCCAACGGACTCGTCATTTGTTGAAGCTTATCGCTCGACGGGGTCGCCGTTATCCGTTCGAGTAGCTCTCCAAGCAGCGGTCGAAGGTCGTCCATCTCAGCCAGCAGTTTCTTCTGTTCTTGGGGTGCATTCCTGAAGCCTTCAACGTAGTCCCGGGTCTTCAATGCGGTGTCTACGAGCTGGATGATGCTGACGACGCTGCCCAGCGTCTCCGCCATGAGGGAAGAGATCAAAGCTTGACACCGCCATACTGTACCATTTCGACCTTAGATTCAGCCACTGTGACCTGTGACCACTTAGATTCACCTTTTGATTGATTCAATTTCCTTTTTGGGCGATTTTTCGGCATTTCCCGGTGAATTCTAGCAGGAAAACGGCCAAAAACCGCGATCCCAAAAGGCAGTGACCTGTGACGAAAATTAAATAGATTCAATTCAGGTCTGGCTGTGACCTGTGACCTTAATCTACGGTCGAAATAGTACAGTACACCGCCACACGAAGCCGTGATTTGCCGGCCCGAGCCACTGCACAACGAGTCAAATCTTCAGCTTCCTACTTAAGTCTTCTCACCTGCAATTGCCCCAATCCGAAGGCTGGCACAGGCAATAGCAATATTGATAGTTTACAAAACATAGCTAGATATGTATGGATACATTCCCGGTAGGCCATAAGAACACTGAGCAAACATATTGAATCCCGGTGCGAAGTGCAAACCCAATAAAGCAAGGAGCGGCGGTGAATGGAAGAAAGGGAAACGAAGAGATGAGGATCAAGTAAGGTGTCCAAATCTTCAGTATTTCTGCAGTATTCCTCGGCACTCACGTTCACGCTCGCAGCGGGTGTGGTTCGCGGAAAAACGGCCAGAGTCTCTGAGAGTCCGGGCTCTCCAGGCATCGAGCGCGTCGCCATCCTAACTCCTGACTCGCGGAGGCAGCGTGGAGCGGGGTGAGGATGTCGGTGACGCACCCTACGCTGCTCGGGCGGTCGTCGGGGGATGGGGGCCCGGGCACGGCAGGCGAGAAGGCGACGAGCGCGGCACCAGCGATGGGCAATGGGTGGAGCAGGGTTTGCCTGCGAGCGCGGTGGTGCACGGCGTGCTGGCGCAACGGCCAGGCCTGTGCGTCGAGACTGGAGGGTCAGGCTGGTGAAGGTGGCTGCGGTGGGCGGGCGGCCCGGGAGCGGGGCGGGAGTGATGAAGAAGCCGCGGCAAACGATGCGCATGTGGGCGGTGGTGCACCGAAGTCTGAAGTCCCCGTGAATGAGAGGCGTGAGCGTTGAGCTGGGTCGGATGGTGATAGGTAATATATGACCGCGGTGAAGGTGCGGCGTCGATGAACAACGGCAGCGTCGTGGGCTGTACGTGACGGTGGTCAGCGCATCATCCTCGTCCTGCGCATAGGCTCGGCTTCGGGTGGGTGGGGATGTTCTTGCGTGGATGATAGTCAGGGGAGTGTGAGGTGGGAAGGGCGAAGCATCGAGCTGAAGTCAGTCGCGGTGAGCGGCGAGGCCACGAAGGCGACATGGGCGATGGGGAACGCCGGCCGCAGCTGCTGCGAACACTGGTGGAGGTAGGAGGTAGGTGTCGTATTGGGGCGAAGATCCTCGTGGCGTGCTAGGAGCCGATTTAGGCGGGGTCAGCGACGACGGAGGGCTGCGCATGCGGTTGGTGGTGCGCGTCGTGAGTCGCAGTGGTGGGCATGGGCTTCGAGCAGCGGGGAAGGATTGCGCTAGAGACGGCAGCGGAGGGCACGGAGGGACGTGGGCGGCCGGGAAGCGCGAGCGTCGCAGACATGCAGCACATGCGGGGCGGTGTGTAGCGGTTGCGTAGACGCGCGGCTTCGCGCGGCGTCTCATGCGCGCTACTCTGGTGTTATAGACGATCTAGAATAGCAGCCGGCGCGACTGGTAGTCGCGGCGCATGCGGACGCGGAAGTACGGAGGTAGAATTACTGCGCAGAAAGTTAGTATATGGAAGAAAAAGAAGGAGGGCAAATAAAAGAGAGGAGGGGAAGAAGAAAAGGAGATAGAGGGAAGATACAGGAAGAGGAAGTGAGAGGAGAAATGAGAGTAAAAAAGATGCGATTGAAACGCACCTGCGTGGTCGGAAGCACGCGTTGCGGAAACGGCTGCTCTGGCCCCTTCAGCAGCAGACGAAAGACGACACAGTCACAGTCTCAGCGAGTGGGCGTCAGCGCGCGCGTGGTGCAGAGGGTGGCGAAGGGTTAAGATATAAAATCTGCAAAATCAAAGGCTTAGCTGGTGCTCTGTGTCTTTCGCGAAGAAGGGAAAGACATACACGAGACGTGGCACTGTTGATTGCCGCGGCACGGCCACACTGCGCAGTGTTGTCACTTAAGGTGTTAATAAGGGTAAATTTTTTTGTTAAGGCCTTAACAGCTAATTACGCCTTAATATTAAGGGCATATTAAGGCTTAAGTTAAGGGGTGCTCAATTTTTTTCTGCCTCAGATCGTAAGTGGCTACAGCACAATCAGCCCTCATAATCATCGCCAGACCCTTCCAGTTCCCTGTCATCTAACTTCGTATGAGTGCTCGGCAGCCAACAACCCCAGGAGCAGTGTTTCCCTTCTTTCCGTTCTGAAAGGACGCGGAGCCATCAGTGATCACTGTCGACGTCAATTGGAATGGGGACATTGTCTGGGTGATAGAGGGCAACACAAGCCCAGCCGTAGGCATTGAAATGTGCCGTGTTGCGCTTTGTTCCTCGGTGAAAGAACTCCCACAGAGGGCCGCGGGTGGGCAGCATTGACGAAGAAGATGCAAAGAAAAAATTATGTAATTGCCATCAATAAGTCTTAGTTAAGCCTTAACTGTACCGAAGCTTGAAGCTAAGTCTTAATATCAAGGGGTAATTAAGCCTTAACTTAACTTAAGTCTTAACTCTTAAGGACAACACTGACATTGTCACCGCGGCAAATAAGTGCGGCGCGAGCGCGGCGCGGCCGGAGCGAGGCGGGAGCGAGCCAACATTGCGGCGGAGCAAAGCATGGGCATCGGGAATATCGGGCGGACCGATTGACCGGCAAAACTAGAAAGTCAGCGTAAAACATGAGGTTCTCGGCAGCACAGCAACTTGTCAATCTCATTGATGTTGAACATCAATGAGATTGACAAGAACTTCCAAGACATTGTTTGTCCGCCTCACCCTCTTTCGTTCTATTCTTGAATAGCGCCTTGGGACCTCCTGCCAGAATCCCCGAGCTAAACCTTAATTACGAGGACTAAAACTTGTTTTCAGTCATCGTTATTATATTCCTTGAAATCCTTTTCCAACCCAATAAGCGTGACACTGGGGGGCAAGAATTAGGATGATTACTTCCTGAGACCATTGGTTTTGAGCAATATTCGATGAGGGGTGAAGGACGGACGAGCGCATCAGGATTAATATACCATTTGGATGAAAGACTGACACTTTTCATCACGCGCTCAGACAATTTTCGAGAAAAGAGACAGTGTGGGTATGGGGTAGGTTAAAACTTTATATTCGCGAGGGTATGTATAAACACTACACGTAAGAGGACGGGGAAAGTATCGTAGATAACATCAGGTACCCCATCCCATGCAGCGCAAAATTATCATCCTTCCTCTGTGCAACAGATCGCAGCGCATGCCTCAGCCACATTGCTGGGACGATACGAGCTGCGTGAAGACGAAGCACGCAACGATAGCATATAGGAATATTCGTCCCCCCAGGTACGAAAAAAGCGGAGAGGCGGAACTGAGCCCGATACCATCGCTCCGCACGATCATGCCAAGCGGGGGGTCATGCGCGCAGCGGGAATGAGGGCAAACAGAAGATACGATTCGTACGAAGCGAAGCGAAAGGGAGGAGGACGGAGACGTACCCTCGTGCTCCAATCCCGCTCTGAGAGAGCAAAACCCCGGCTTCTACATCCTTCGAGTCCTCCCACGCGCAACATTGTGATGTGGGGATTGCGCTTATGAATTTCGGATAGCCGGACAGACCGTCATCGAGGCTGAGGCTCCTGGACAATCAAATCTGAAAATGATGTTAGTCAGTGCAAGACGACGGCTGAGAGAGAACGGAGGAGGGCGCAGGAGAGCCACTCGCTCGTGATGGATAAAGAAAGAGAGGCCGGCAGCAAGGCATGGAGGACATGTAATTTGCGCCGCGCGGATTGGAGCGTAAGGAGGCGGGGAAGGGCTGGGAAAGGTTATCGTAAATGCAAAATAAGGATGGACGATGAGCGCGCGCAGGAATGGGGAGAAAGGAGGAACGCACCAGCAAACATCGCATAATATATAATCCGCGGCGAATACGCAGACATGCCCCACAGGTATCAAGGAGCGGGAGGATACACGATCCTCGGTAGACGCGGATACCGCAACGATCATCAGCGCGCGCAGAGGAGGACGGGTAGGAGACGCACCATCCGAGCCCGGGGCATCTATGGCTATCGCGCTCGTCGGAGTCGAGTGGAGGAAGCGAGCGGTCGATGGCCAAGTATCTAATCGTTGTCAGTGCGCGCCCAGAGATTCAGAGCAGACGACGCAGCACTCGTGTATGGGTGCAAGAAGACACTGGCCATGGACCTGTGCCGCCCATGTCAGCACGGGCATCGATGCGTGTCCGCGGAAAGGAACGCATAGAGAGTCTGCGAGGCCGGCGGAATGTCCCGCCGTCAGGAGCGCGTGTGCGTCGAAGGAGGTATAGATCGCATGGCGCTGGATATCGTATGGGGGCCGAATTGTGCTATCGTCCTGGGATCACGAGCGTGACGGGAATATAGGGAGGCGAGAGGGAGACGGGCTACGATGGAGACCCGAGAGCGAGACTGTCCGTGGCGGCGACGAGAGGATAAAAAGCAGGAGGGGGGCTTCACTGCGTGCAACGTACCATGCTCCGCATGAATCCAACCCAATCCACCATCCACCATCTACGTCCCAATCTTGCTGCGTCTGATCATCCTTTTGGATAGCCGCTCAGGCGTCCGTCTCCCTTTTCAGGTCCATTTGCACATTTAAAGAGTCGGAGCCTCATCGTCATTTTGAGCCGCGCTAGAGATTGCGGGCGGAGTTTGATGATACCGTTCACGAGGGTGAACGGCCGGAAAAAGTGGTGCGTCGCAGAACGAGAAGAAAACCGGAAAGTGGTGGTGGCGGTCAGGAAGAAGTGAATTTGCTTGGCTACAGCTTCCGGCAAATATTTGATGGCTCAATAGACGCCTCGGCGCTTGTTCACGACCTCCATCTCTCCCTGCTAGTTTTCTTCTGCTCTGCCGCGCCAGCTGATTCAATTGAATTGAAACGTTGCTCCGAGTGCTTGCATCATTCTCAAACCCGCAGAACCTGGCCTGTGGCCTGGCTGCCTTGAATCTTGCGCGACTTGTTGGCGACTTGCGGTGGCACGTGCTTAAAAGACCGCCTTCCCAGTTATAGACCCGTGAGGTGACCGAGGGTCCCGCCCGCCTCGAGGAACTGAATTAGAGCTTTCAAGAGCGATCTGTCAGGCTTAGTTTCCTCGGCATCAATCCTGGGTTTGTTCGCTTACGATCGCAGGCACTTGCCAGGAACATGTTGTATCGGCGTGGACCGTTCTCCTTCATCTAATCCCGTAGAACGCTAACGGTAAGCAATTCACCCAGAAATCAACTACCTACTTGAATTGTGACTCCCTTTCTGTCCAAATGAGAGCACCTCGGTTTCCAGCGCGACCTCTTCCGCGCAATAAGCGGTCACCGTCTGGTGCTCACCAGCCGGTCGCCACCAAGAGTTCAAACAGGCGAGGCCGAGCGTCGCAGAGTTATGGTATCCCTCTGGAATCTGGATGACCTGAGGCTGGTGGACGATAACTCTCAAGGAAGCTTCAAGTTCGACAAGTTGGCAAGATCCTGCGTTCATTTGGCTTGGTGGACGAAAACGATGTGGTCCCACCGAGTTTCCGTTTCCTATTTCCTGCACTCTCTGCATCCTATTTCTCCTTGGCTTGGCTCTACGTACTTGACTTTTCCAGACTCTCGTTCTGAGCACTTCAGAGACTAGAGCGGTGTCACTGGTTCTCGGCGCCGCGTTCGATGGTATGCAGCTTACATACATCTTGCCCACCGTCGTACCCACGGCCACGATCCCCTCCCTAATTGTCCCTATTCATCCAAATACATCCTGCTGATTCTTTCTTTCCTCACTGCTGTTCTGCGTCGCGGATACGGCATGGCACGGGTGCTTGAGGCTGTATGAAATACGCCCGCACGCATGAGCCAGGGAGTGCAAGGCGGGTGTGCGGATGTGGCCTAGTATTTTATAATTCTTTCTTTCTTCAAGCAAGCTGGCGTCACACGGTATGTTGTTCACTCTTTCCGCGACTATTTGCTGGTAATATGTTTGCTATTAATTTTTTATATTCCACAAACGAACCCAAATCAATCTGATCCATAGCTGTCCATAACCCGACATTGGATGAGGGGCAATGGTTCCTTCCCTCATCCTATAATTTATCCCTCCCACATTATATCTGCGATGGACTTCTGGCTCCATGGAGCGTCCCCGTCATTCCCGTCCTCACGCCGGACTGATAGTACTGAATTTCACAGTTCGGGGCAGACCCGCCGCTACCCTGCGTCTCAATACTTTCTTTCAGCGATGGAAAATGTTGTCATCTGAAATTTTGGTGGTGCCTATAGGGTTGGCCTCCCGGCTCATGCGCAGACCTAAAACCGGAATTCGTCCCTAATTGCGGAGAAAACCACACTTGAAACAATATCGGGATCGCCATCAAGTCCGTGGACTCACGCCTGAGTTTTCCATGGTTGAGTTGTCAGGCTGCTCCGCGCTTGTCCCTATAATCAATTCCGTGTCCGCGTCGATCTCCCGTTCCATGGAGAGCATTTCCTTTCGGCCCTCCCGCTGGAAAAAAGAAATCGAATCCCGATTCCGCCTTGGGTGTCATCCAACGCACGAAGAATGCCCAGGGCGCCGAAATTCGAACGTTTCGAATTGCCGAAGGTGGGAAGCGCTAGTCTTGCTGCACATGCAACCAAGCACCTCCTGGATGGCACCATCGCGGATGCAGGAAGACTGCCTCCACGATGCACCTTTCGAACCTGATCCCTATCTCGGCCGAGCCGCAGCGATGAGGTCTGCACATGTCTGCACAATTGTCTGCGCCATGTCTACACTGTCTGCGCAAATTTCTGCGACCGCCTCGCGGAGGGTACCACCGTGGAGGCAGGCAGCCGGACTCCATGGACCCTTGGCCGAGGCGGCGCTGTCGACGCCGCTGCCGCAGTGATTAAACTGCCCCCGCACTCGGTTTTTCAGGGCCGCCCACCACTAGCGCCATCGTGGCGAGCTTCGTTCCGTTCTACCTTGTACAGCAGAGCATCAAGTGAAGCAAGTTCGTCCTTGAAGACGACGTGTTGCAGACGTCGGGAAGCACTTTTACACGAGGCAAGCTGAGGCTTGTTCAGTCCAGTAATACCTTTGCTGATGCACTCATTTCGTCGAGCTACCAGAGCTGAGTCCTCCTGCATCAAGCGCCGAGACTTGATAATTCCGGACCAAAGGCATGCTTTCAATAGTTTCATCTCCATAATTTTCTCCACCTTCTTCAACTTCGTCCTCTGCATCAAATGGTCCAGTTTCCGCCGCAGTCTGCGAAGCTGACAAGTTCGGTGTATTATTATGATGAGCCTGACCATAACCTGGCGGGTCACCCTATCCGTGTGGGCTCAATGGAAGAGGTTAATTAAAATGTCAAGTCTGCTGAATGAAATCTTGAAGAGATTTCCCAATGTGTCTACCAATGTTGTAGATAGTCATATCTACGACTATGAAATATATATTGTTGGGATTAATATCTTACCGTCTCACACAGCAGTGAAGTCTTAACGAATTCAATTCAAGCTTGCCGAAGATCAGTAATTTAATACGTTGATCAACGCGTAAGTAACGTCTTACCGACTTAGGACAAGGAGAACAATCTCGTAGTCGAGAAAACACGTCAAATAGTTGATCGGCGGAATCCAATAATGCAAGCATGCAGCGTTGCAAGAAGGAATCTTAATTCACGCAAATGTGGGTTTGGGGTTCAAGGTAATGGTATGGCATCAAGAAAGGATGTCCTCGTTGAGCACAATACATGGTTTATATAATAATATATTTACTGAGTCACAATGACCAGGAGTCATTGCTTGAAAAGCTGGCTCCCTTGGCTCGTGCGGGACCTTACGCCGTTGAGTCAAGTTCACCAAGTTGAACATCTCATCTGATGTTGCATCAATTCGCATCAATTCGGAATTGATATAAGTTCATGTTCAACCTTTGCTCGATATTAGCTCGTTACAAGTTGGAGTAGCACATAAAATCATTATATTGGTCGTAAGGGTAAAGCGTAAGAATGTCGTAAGCATAATTGAAGTACGAAGAGTCTATTGGAACGAAGAATTGTATAATCCATAACAGTTGGCTCCAAATAACTCTTCAGTCAGTGAATTAGGGCTGCGGACAGCAAAGTTTGAGCCTGCTGCTCGAGATCTGAAGCGGCGTGCCGTGTCGACGTGGTCGTCAAGAAAGAGGAGAGCCCCATCACACGTCACTCCGCCATCACAAGACATTGCACCTCCATCCGCAAACGTCCTCGTCTAACTCGCAGGATAGGCGATCGCCCACGAGTTCGACTTTGACGCGACTCAGTGCTTTCAGCCCCACTTCATCCGGACTGGTATCAGGCTTGGCAAGTTACAGGACTGGAAATTTTCACTAATCGAATTTCCAAGTGCGACAATCGTGACATTATAATACAAGGATCACGACAAGCTGCACCCCTTAATATCAGCCATCTGTTTCTCCCAGAACGCGATCGTTTCCAGCGGAGGCTCCGGGAATATCTGCAAGGGATCAGCATCACTTCACCAGCAGATTTGCGACAGCCCCTACCTGAAGCCAATCCAACACAGGTTGAAGCTCGAGGGGAGAAAGGAAGCCGTTGTGAGCGAATCGATGAGCTTCCGGATTAATCGCCATTTCCTCGCAAAGCTTTGAAAGCTCAAGGGTCTGCAGCACCTGGAGTATGGGTTCACTCCTCCGGCATTGGTCGAAGAGCCGCAGCCACCTGGAACATTGTCAAGCTCAAAGTTTCATACAACGGTTCTGGCTTACGGATGCAGCCAGAAGTCGCTCCCCTGGCCTTCGTTCGCGCGCTGAATCCAAAGAAGCAGCAATTCTTCCACAATTTCTTGGGGCTCGGAATAAAGCTCCCCAGCCCTCGTTGAATCCTTTAAAAATGCAAGTGGTGAGTCCCCATCACGAAAGGGCAATTTCAATTGTTCTCGTAAGTGAAGAAAAGGGGAGAACACCCAGTAGCTGCAGCCCAGGATGCGGAGGACGACGTGCAAATCGTAGTTCAGATCATGCTGACGGATTGTTAGCGCTTTCAACACAAAAAGAAGGTCGGGGTGGTTCCCGAGTATCTCTGCATACACCGGATCGAACGCGGACGTTGGAGAGCTCTGATTTGTGCTCGGCCGCAGATGCCAGGCAAAGGTCGAGACATAGCGGTGATTCTCCCAGAGTTGGATTAGATCTGGGGGATATGATGACTCGCTCTGCCGCATGGAAAGGTTCAATGCGAAAATCCTTGGAATCACAAAATATAGATGTACCTGAGGCCACGGGGATTCCTCCCGATGTCGCTTGAGAAACAGACATTCCTGGAAATTCGGATTTCGGAGGAGACTAATCAGCATATCGGAGGGCGCCGTATCCCTGAGGAGCTTAGGCAACGACGCCAGCACTTCCCTGTAGGCTTATCAGATTCGTTGCGTCCAAGGACCACAGTACTGGAAGTGTACCTGTAGAAAGACCGGGTAGATTCTGTGCGTCGTGGTGTCGACAGCAACAAGATTGTGCAGTGCACGTAGTCTGCGTGCAGCCCCGGCGTCGAGACGCACCACCGCCCGGATCGCCGTGCATCGCAGAGATAGTCCAGGAGCGAGGCGTGGAGGACGCCGACTACGCGAGGCGCACCACCCCGCCGTGTGCCGAATCGCGTGTGGCGGGGAGGGACATACAACAGCGAGTGTAGGCCACAAAATGCAAGGCGGGATGAACCATCACGCAAGTGCAAAAGCATGTCCATCTCTTCGGGATCTAGTCTCAGACCCCCGAGGGTTCCTTCCCAAATTGCGTGCAGAACACGGAGCGGCTGGAGTGCCTGAGGCACGACCGAGAGAATCTCAGAGTACAGGTCGTCGAGCGGAGCCGTACTCTGCGGATCGAGGCTCAAAACGGAGTCGAGTCGGTCTGCCGGATGTGCATATTCATCGTCGACGAAGCGGATGACGGTAGCCGCATATATGAACATCCCGGAAGACTTGTTGACCAGGTGGTCAAGTATGTCCGATGATGGCCAGCCTGCTCCGAGATCTATTCCGCGGGCCAGGTATTCGGAACGAATCCTCGCAAATTCGCTCAGGAGATATCTTTCGATGTCGTTGAAGGCCGCCGCATCGGCGGAGAGTACAAGTTGGTGGCAGATGGCGACCGTCTCCGCTGCTTCGAGCACTTCTCTGAGGTGTGGCTCCGGACGGCTGGTGATGAGAATGCGGACCCGAGTCGAAAGGCGGCTATCCCGGATCGCTACAATGAACAGTCTCAGAATTTGTTGCTGGATTTTGTGGTCGGCGCATTCATCGAGCCCGTCTAGGACGATGATGGGCAGAATTGGAGGAGCCGGGGTGTTTGTGAGCGGTTCGACGAAAAGTCGATTGAACTGCACTGTCATCGCGCGGCCCACCACCAGTGGATCGCTGGTGTCCATGAGCTGCCCCAGAGGAGTAGAAACTCGGGCGCGAATTTTGCGAGCTGGTATGCAATTGTCACGAACAGCCCCTGCCAGGAGCCGCGCTTCGGATGGCCTCGCCTGAAGAAGGACGCGCCGAGCCGACCCAGGGAGTGACAATCCCCGGCGAACATCTGAGCAACGGGGACTTCCCGACCCCAGCCGACCCGTGAAGCCATAGAATTGTGTTATCGGGTCGCGTGTCCGTCGACCAGGATTTTAGCTGCTTTAGCACAGCAGCTCGAGTCCCTGGATGGCACGCTGGCTCGGGGAATCGCTAGCCCGAATCGTGCAGGGCTTCCGTGACGACATGGCGGCATAGCAGGTTGATACCTGGGACGAAAGCTTAAAGTTAAGAGCATTTATGGGGCGTTCGACTCACCCGATTCGCCGTGCGAGGTGACATTGAGCTGCGTCATATTGCCGCCAACACTGTTGAAAGTGTGGTTCGCGATGTTTTCGACAGGGCCGATGCGCGCCTGGTGAGAGGGCATAGTCAACTGCATGCCGGCTTGCGGAAATTTCTAGATGAGTCGGTGACCTGACGGATAGATTTTTGGCATACCTAAGTATGTCGGGATGTCGTTGAATTCGTCCGAGGGAGGGTTGGTCCGCTCGATTTGTGATAATTGGTTGGTATTATACCCAATGCCTCCGCTAGCAATTGCTGGAGGAAAATTTCACGTCGTACTGCGAGGCAAAATGGATAAATTATCATAATGCGGCCCAGGTTCCTACCCAGCCGCAGTTTCGAGGTTCATCAGACAGAGTAGCGGGACGACAATCGAGATCTGAGAATATAATTATTTCTTGATGTGACTTTTTGGTGTGTGACAAAAGACAACGTGATGTTACTAGTCACAAGTTGGGGATGAACCTCTCCACGGCGGCTGGAAGAAAATATTGGTAAACAACATAGCCACAATTTCGCGAAATACCTGATAAAATACTCAACCACCTTTCCTCACCCGAAATAAATTGGTTTCTGTTGCTCAGGACACATATAGTACCCTCATAAACATGTCCAAGAAGACTGGGGCTTGGAGCTGAACTCAATGAGACTTGCTGCATAAAGTACCTGCAGAAGGTACGGTTTTTGGCAGACAGCCTTACAAATACCCGCAATAAAAATCAGTGAGCTGCCCAGGGGAACTCTTACACACATATATGAGGTATCTAGGCCTTTAAAGTAATTTATTTCGGGTGAGGAAGGGTGGTTGAGTATTTTATCAGGTATTTCGCGAAATTGTGGCTATGTTGTTTACCAATATTTTCTTCCAGCCGCCGTGGAGAGGTTCATCCCCCAACTTGTGACTAGTAACATCACGTTGTCTTTTGTCACACACCAAAAAGTCACATCAAGAAATCAATTATATTCTCAGATCTCGATTGTCATCCCGCTACTCTGTCTGATGAACCTCGAAACTGCGGCTGGGTAGGAACCTGAATGCGGCCCACCTATATTATTCGATGAAGCACTCTCCGGCCTCGACCGTATTGAATAGCCCGCTGTTGTTTAAGATTTAGCTCAGGATCGAAATCTCTGCTGAACGTACAGAAGTCTCGCGGATCGTCCTTGAGTCGTCCGCCTGCTGATTCCTTGAGGTGCACAACGTGCAGGTTCAAAACCTGCGACATGTTGCCGGCAACGTCATTGAAGGTGCCTCCTTCGATATGGGTATCATTCAGAGCGAACGGCATGTCTGGTGTCGCTGTGCAGCGGGAGGAGGAGAAAGGCGCTGACGGGTCAAGGTGACAGTCACGGTGTGGCTCTGTGACATCACCAAAAGGGAGATTTTGCGGGGATCAAATACTTTTTCATCTGGAAAAAGGGCTTAGAACCTTGTTATGGAGATACGACCGGAATTTTCCCAACAACGCAAATTTTTCCGTAATATTGCAATTTTTACGGTACCTTTTATTCGTCCAGCGAAAATGAGAACAAACGAAGGTCCTTTGTCTCGCGTTTGTCCCAAATTTTACGCAGATGAAAATCAAGCCTTTGCCTGTGGGAAAGAACTAAGGGAAAAGTCCAAGATTTTGTCGGTAGACCCGCATTCGAGTCTTCTGAAAAATGCATTCGGCAGGAGAGGGAGGCGCAGAGAAGAAAGTGGGAAAGGTCAGCTAAAATCCGCGCGCAAAGACACAGCTGCACAGAGAAAACTCAGTGGAGGTGTCTGAGGACAGCATGGACAGTATGGCACCCTGAAAACCAGAAGGCACGTACTGAGCTTCGGAAAATCTTTGCAAAAATGAAGGATACGAGAGCTCTTGCACCCCGAGAACCAGCAAATTACAGAGAGAAGTTGAAGCAAACAAGCAAGATACATAAACAGAGAAATTGAAAACTGGGAGTTCAGATGGACTAGATGTGTGGATTTTGGCGACGAGCTCGGAGCTCGGAACAAGTCGGAATGGTGTTTGATTTGGACGCCACCGGCAAACATCTGCACTTGCTTCTCGCCACAACACCCAATTTCCCAACTTCTCTAATTCATGGCTGGAGCTTGAGCGGTGATATTCCAGCTTACGACCAGAACCATTCGAGCTCTCTGGCCAGTTGGTCAAATGCCCGCTGGCCCCAAATAAAATTGATTGGGGCTCTCAACAAATTCTCGAGCAAGGCTGAGGGTGTAATGGCGAGTTCTGAATCTAGATAGCTAGTCGATGCGTACTCATCTACCTTCCTCCATTCCCGTCTAATAATCTGACCAACTAGGCAGTCCACCAGTCTAGTCAATTTCTGCACGCGCTCGATCGGTGTGCACATTCATCTCTGTCCAGCGCGCGCTTTCACTCAGGCGCCCCGCTGCATATCTAGTCGTGCACGAGTCAACGACCGGTGGCCATGAAAGATAGCGTGTCGACCCCATTCGTTCTACGCCCACCATACATGATCCCGACCGTGGCTCAGCTACCATACAGCTGTTTGCGGCGCGAATGGGAGAAAGACTAACCACGACGCGACGCGTTTGTTTGCTGCTGTCTGCCTACAGCCTTTGGCGCTCGACGCTGGTAGCTCTTGGCAACCGCCTCTTCACCAAGTTGACCGCCCTCCTCCGCTCTCGTCGTCGCCTCGAGCAGCTGCCTGGTCCCTAGTTTGGTCGCACTTGCCTCTTTCCGCGCCCCTCCGACTCGCTGGTCTCTCGAGTCTTATCTCGCCGGCAAATCGCGATCCACGCCGAGAGTCTCTGTGCATTGTGGAGCTAGCCCCTCTGTGCGTACCGGTCTTCGTCTCTTTTCCCGTGTTTGTCTTTTGGGGGGGATTCAAGGTGCCGTTAGCAAAGACGGCGCGCGACACCGAGCGCATCGTCCTCGTCCTTGTCTCTTTGGGCAAGGTTACCATGCCGAGCTTCAGGGCTTATGTACCCACGCCGGCGTTCCGTCCGATGGCTTAGGTCGAGAACGAGCACCGCACCCCGCGCGTCGATCTCTAGACGACGTGCAGCTGGTGCAGATTTTTGGCTGGGGTCGATACGCTCCTTGATCCTCCCCTTGACGCATACCCATCCTCGTTTTACCCTCGTCGCCTTTTCCATCCCCCCTCTACACGAGCCTCGTACTCACCTGTTTTTTAAACGCTTTTCCAGGACCTCGCAAGCGCGATGCATCCGTTATCGCCTCTGGGCGATAATAATGCTTCGGTGCGCACGCTCCATCTCCGTCCCACGCTGCTTCCAGCATGGGTCCTCCACGACTGCGTATCGATGAGATGCGGTGATGCGGTGTGCGCGCGGATGGTGGATGGCCAGGAGGTAGCGGAAACAGAGGAAGGTGGGCCCGGGAGGAAGACTCGCACACCACGCGCACGACTTGCTGCTGAGGCGACTATCTCGGTGAGTCGTCTTCACTACCTTCTGTCTCGGCAGAGACCACGGGACGCCTCGTCCCTTGACTGCGCTCCACCCAAACTCTCCCCCTTGCCGTTCTTTGCTCATGCTCACTGCAGACACGTGCGCCGCGCCTCTCGCACCTCCCCCGCGCCCTTCCCGTCCTCTTCTGCGTCGCACAGCCGCGTGCCTCCGCCAGCATGGATGCGGCTACCCCGCTGGCCGTCGACGCCATTTCCCACACCATGGGTCATGGCGTTCACGCGCGCACCACGCTCCGCGTCGTGTGTCTGTGCAGGCAGCGGCGGACGACACGCGGGGACGAATCGGGTGCATGTCGGGCGCGCTCCTTGCAATCGCACTCGCCGCCCCGGAGTGGGGATGATTGTTCATCCGCGACAATTTTGGAGGATTCTATCGTACTATCGACATTGTCCCCCAATCACACCTTTTTTTTTTGGCTATTGCCCACTCCCCTGATACATACGATGACTCTTCGATGTACTTTACCTCCTTTGCAATTTTTTTTTTGACTCTCAAGTCTTTCCCTGTTCGGCTAAGATTGCTAATTACTTGGCAATGCCAACCCGTTCAATTCCTTGGGCTCTGCGCTCCCCATCTGACCGCAATGCACTTTCGATTAGACTTCCAAATTCAGGGCTTGCATGCTGCCCGGAAAGCAAGACCTCCGGTGCTATGTATGTATCCCTAATCTATCCCTGTACTTTAACTCATTTCTGCGTTGCCATTACATTAATTTAATGACATCATATGGCAACACCGACTGGACAGCTTCGGTTCTGTGCGTGCGCCGTTCGGCAAGTGTGATTGGCGGTATGACTTGACCCTTTAGGGTGCAGGACCCCAGAGACACATTATGCAAGGCCAATTATACCTCGAGGGACGCTGCTCTCGAAGTTCTCGACGGCGTCCAGCAGAGATTAAACAATGCATTTAAATTCGGAGTCCCTACCCAGGGATTTGAGAGTAAAATAGCGAGCTGTTAGACTCGGAGATTGGTACATCGGAAACCCCCGTATCGGCTCCTCTCTTCGTCGCACGCGCCGCCACCAGCTTCAGCGCGAGTTCTGCCTGTTAGTTCTACCTGTTTTGCGTGTAAGGCTGTGAGCACCTCGGTGCGTGATAGAGCTTCCTTTAAGCTGCGTGATGGAGGCGACTGAGGTGACAGGTGGCTATGCCTGGCCTTTTCGCCGAAAACATTTATCTCATCGTCGTTTCGCAACGTTCGCGTGGTGCGCACCATTCCGTTCAACGTTAGCCTGCATTTTTAATTCAAGAAAAAGATTCCTTCCTCGCTTCTTCTCTATGGCAACTACTACATGTGCATATTCGAAATATAATTGGCGCCGTCCACTCGGGTTGCTTCACCACACTGTGCACCCCTCGGAGAATGAGTACGGCCCGCAAGAGAGAACAAATGACATACCGCTATCAGGACAAGATATACTCCAACCTTTTCTCCTCCGCACCAAGGTAGCGGCTTCGTATCTTCATAGCACTAGCAACACTCCCTGCTTCGATGACCCAGTCTATTGTTTCCCATACAGATTCATCGATTTCCGATAAAATAAATTGCAACTGCATATCCAAATGCAAGCGTGATTTAGATTCCAAAGGCTGGAAAATAGACGATAAAGAGAGACCGAGATCTTGCATTGTCGCTTTAAGTTCGTCCCTGCTATCCACCCAAATACTAATTTCAAGGTGAACTGACCGGAATACCAAGAGTCCCTGCAATCGTGAAAAGGTATTCGTGCCCTCCGCTGAGCAAAATGGTCAAAAAAAAGCAAACAGCAGAATACGGAAACTCACAAGGTTCCAAGGCAAGGCAAATATTCGCAACGGATAGACCTAGCTTATTATCCAGGATGTATGCTAGGTACCCGTCGTCGTCAGACTCGATTTTGAGGGTGCCTGTGTCAATCAGACGTGTCGCAACCCATTGAAGTACATCAAGCATCAGGCAACACCGACAGATCTCGAGGATATCAATCGACGCGAGGGCGGGCTGTGCAAGGGGTAGTGTCGAGGCCGACGAGCCTGACGGCTTTATATAACAACAGATCATGGTCAAATCCCTGAGATGGGTTGTTGTTGCAAAAATATTCGTGATTGAGCTAATATCCGTAAATTGCCAGTTCCGGAGGACGAGCTTCGTTATTTGATTCGGGCCTAATCTGCGTGAGTGGTAAGATGGAAGATGGATAGATACTGTGTGTACTCACGAATATCCCTCTGCAGGCAGGACATCAAAACTGGTGGGAACAAATATGAACCCATTGAACGCTGGGACAAAACATATGTGTGTAACGACTCCGAGTCGCGTGGTGGGCCACAGCGTGCAACAACAGACAGATCCAGCGCTTCGAGGTGGGGAAGGCTCTTTATAATCTCGGGTAGGACAGCAAGAGCAGCATCTCCGGTACCAACATCAAAGGAATCGACGCGAAATTCCAGAGATTTGATGTACGTTCCGATGTGTGGACTCTCGGTGATCAAGGCCAAGAGTTTTTTGGAAGTGTCCAGACTCAGTGAATAAACTGATTCAAACTGTTTCTTCTGCGCTTCAGAGGTCCAGCGCTTCGCAACTAATGAGCAAGTCCGCAAGTCGTCACGGATAAGGGCCTCTGCCAGGTGATCAATTGTTTTGTGGATTAATTCCTGTGGAAATCCTTGCATTGATGCAAAAGCCTGTGGGGATAAATAATGGGAAACGCAAAGCCCAGGGCAATCCAGATGAGATCCGCGCAACCCGCCGAACGAAAGTGAACTTGTCGAGTAAGTCAGCCCATCCAAAAGGGGGCACATTACATACTGATATAATTGAATGCAGGCGCGCGTCTAATGCCAATGCACTGTCTTCTCAATCATCCAGCCGTTCTTAAAACCTGACTTACGACTCCAATGTCTACCACAACTCTAATGACCTCATGCCTCTTACGATTTAGGCTTCAATTGACGATCCCATGCTTTCTACAAATGCACCTACTTAATTACATGTTCCTAGACATAGTTCATCTTCAGTATTCCAAGATGTGCGACACTTTTAATGACAGATTTTTCCGCCTCGGCAAAAAAGTATATGATGGAAACAGATTATTTGGTGTTCACATTACTTTGTAGACTGTCAATAGAATTCTAACATTTCATACAATGCGTGTACATTATACTAAAGACAAGAAACATTTTCAAGTGCGCAAAATCGTCAGAAGTGTCCTCCGTGAACCCAGCATTACCCGTGCTCGCTGCAGGCGCAGACGACGACCCACCCTCGCCTTCGGGGAACTTGAAGTTGTTTCCGAATCCACGCGATTGTTGCAGGTTCTGCGAGAACATCTCGTAACACTGGATATCCTGGTCCGACACCGAACGACACGCAAACTTCATCGCCTCCTCGAAGTGATCTCTGCAAGCACAACAAATGATTAGCAGCACTCCAGAAAAGAAGGAACACGAATACAAGCCTTGTGATTTCGGGGACGGGGTCTCTTCCTCCTCCACTGCGTCGTCCTCAACCTTCATGGCGTCGTCGCCCACAACCTCATCCTTCTCCCTCTTCTCCCGAGTCCGATGGATATCCGCGTCGATGCTCTCGCGGATCGCCAGTTTGGCCGCACGCTGGCAGATCTCGGTAAGATTGACACCAGAGAAGCCACGTGTGCTCTTCGCCAAGAAGTTGAGGTCGACGCCGGCTGAGACAGGCGACTTCTTCAGGCAAGCCTTCAGGATCGACAACCGCGATGGCCCGTCGGGCAGGGGGATGTAGATGAGCTGGTCAAGACATCCGGGACGCAGCAGCGCCGAGTCGATCTGGTCGGGCCTGTTGGTCGCACCGATGATGAACATATTCTTCTTTGCGTTCATGCCGTCCATCTCCGTCGAGATCTGGTTAAGAACATGATCGCCCGCGCCTCCACCGTCACCGTTGCCCCCACCACGCGCCTTGGCAATTGAGTCCAACTCGTCAAAGAAGATGACACACGGCGCCGCTGCCCGTGCTTTGTCGAACACATCGCGCACGTTCCCCTCCGAGTCACCGAACGTGAGCAGCTCAGGGCCCTAGAAGCTATTTGTGAGCAACTGAAAATAAAAACGCCGAACAGAAAAAATCGCCTTGATGGAGATGAAGTTGGCATTGCACTCGTTGGCAATGGCCTTGGGTCAGGAATGCCAATGTCGACCTCACGATCGAATTGTCCGAATCGCCGAAGAGCAGGGTCGATAGAGTTGGGTCGGTTGGTGGCGGCCATGACGACAATGTTCGAATGTGCTTTCAGCCCGTCCATGAGGGTGAGGAGCTGCGACACGACGCGGCGCTCGACTTCACTGTTGGTCTGAAACAGAGCATGGTAAGCAGTCGGACAAGAAAAAGATAGAAATGTACCGCACCTTTTCACGGTTAGGCGCAATGGAGTCAATTTCGTCGATGAAGATGATAGCCGGCGAGTTCTTCTCCGCCTCCTCGAACGCCTTCCGGAGATTGCTCTCACTCTCACCAGCCATCTTGCTCATGATTTCGGAGCCGTTAATGATTTCGGGGCCGTTAATGAGAAAGAAGAATGTGCCGGTCTCGTTGGCCACGGCTCTGGCCATGAGCGTTTTTACCAGTGCCGGGGGGGGGGGGGACATCATCAGGATACCGCGGGGGGCTTAATACCAATGGATTTGAACAGTTGTGGGTGGTGGGAGTTGTCGTCCGTCGCTGCCTCATTAACTTGGAAGGCAGCGAAGAAGCCTGACATCGCGGCCCGGGCTTCCCGCCTCTTGGTGGTAGAGAATGGTCTCACTGACTTGTCTCTGGGGTCCCAGCACCGAAAGGGTCAAAGCCCTACCGCCAATCACAACTGCCGAACGGCGGCACGCGGAACCGAAGCTGTCCAGTCGGTGTTGCCATAACATCATGATACCGACCCTCCATCCCTTCGTGTCTCTCAACGCGTCGTCTGTTACAACAGCCAAGCCTCCATCGAAATTGGACGCATGAGTGTACTATGGCAATCGGAGTTCCGTATCAACATGCCCAACGCGCTGAGGACGCCTCCAGTGATCCTCCGTCGGCCAATGAGGTCATTCTCACTCTGTGTACCCCGCCGCCACGACGATGATCTATTATCTAGCTCGGTTTTTCATTTGCCCACGCTTTCTTTGTATCTAATCCCTTCTCTAGCTCATTCCTCCTCGGTGTTTAAGAGTCGCGAAGAATGCCGATCAAGGTCCAGTTTCAGCCCTACACCGGCGGCAACTGATCGAGAACGCACGCTCCCCATCGCCTAGTGACGGGAACTTGAAGCTCGGAAAACCGGCAACCAACTTGTAGAAGTCGATACGATGCCGTCGAAATTTTGCTATTTGTGCGGACATTAACCTTCTTTTGGATGGGTCACTGCTTTCCCTTGCAGCTAGTACAATGGCTGTTAATTCAACATCATCGACAGGCCAATTGAAGCCTTGACACTTCCCGCGCCTCTTGAGTGGTACAGGTTCGCCCTGATGTCGTTCCAGTCTAACTCATGTGAACCCTTATATGTGGGTGCTCAAAATGACGCTAATTAGTGGGGGAATGCACTTGTAAATATGGTCTGAGACTCGGAGGCAGCTTTCGATGGCGAGGAATGCAGGCAGCCATAGAAACATGAGTTTCCAACGCAGTCAGAGAATTATTTGCGGGGGATAAGTTCTTGGGGTAGAAACGAGATTTTTTGGGGGGAATGTGAAGTAGGTGGACTAGAATCGCCCTAGGGAGATCTCCAAATATCGGGGGACACACGTAGCGCGTGGGATATCGAATGCTGTTCTGAGACACGGAACAACCTAGTTGTGTTGAAATAAACTGCTCACTCCATTCCTGAATTATTACATTGCATCACTATGCATTCACCATAACTCCTGGAAAATTTTGAGAGGTTGACGAAATTTTGGGGGGTGTCACGCAGCCCGGGCTTGACGAATTGATTTTGGGTCACGCGTCTAATGTCTAATGTTGCCGCGACTTGGACTCCAAGTCTCCAAGTCGACTTGGTGAAGTCGATTTGAGTCGAGTCACAGGTTGCGACTTGAACTGACTTCAAAGTCAAGCCAAGTTGACTTCAAGTGACTTAAGTCGACTTGAGTCAGGCCTCATCTCCGAACATACCCGACTGGGATGCATGTGATTGCAACCCAATTACGTTGATCTATGGCTTTTCCGTTGTCTGCCATGCTGGTATCGGTGAACTGAGGCTTCCTGGCCAAGATACACATCAAAATTGTATTTCAATAACCATCATTATTCCTTTGCACTCACTGTGTCTTGAATCGTGGAAAAATACATAATTACCCCAATTCAACCAGTTTACGACTGTTCATCAATTCACTCCCGCACTTTCAAGACTGTGTGGCATTGAGAATGACATTGGTACACATACACATATCAGTGTATGGACAGGCGGGAATTATCGCGGTGCCCTTGCAAATCTGCGGTGGTGGATGGTCCGGTTGGGTTGCATTCAATATTGAACTCAAATCATTCGGATGTCAGAAGGGCATAAACATCTGTTTACAGGTAAATTTCAACAAATTATTGAAATGAAGGCTTTAGACCGCTGGGTCATTTACTGAGCTGTGGACTGCCAAAGTGTTTATCAGAGGGGAAATGGAATTCCTGGGCTCTTTCTTTCAGTGCCTGATGATATTTGGATTCAATTTTAACAACACCTATACAGTCACCCTGTCTTGTGGCAAGAAGAATCCCAAATTCATTGATTCCAAGTGTTTTCGGGCATCTCGGACCTCTGAACAGCTGAGATTGCTAGGCTAGATCAGTAATTTTTGCATTTGTTGCGCTCTATATGGCGTCCTGGTACCCAGACGGGTTGTACAAAATTCATTTCATCCCAAAATCTATGTTTCAGCGCTCTAAACTGCGGGAAACATGCAAAAAATCAGTCATTACACTGCTCCAGAGATTTTAAAAGGTTATTAGTGGGAGCCCCACATCCGTTCAATCTTGATGCATATACTACAGTCGACCCGGCGGCGATCTCTCCCATACTACGCGCATTCAATTTCGCATTCAATGCACGGCCATCAATCGGCATTTGATTTCATCACTTGTTTCAGAGCGTGGTAGTTCGTATCTCTGGCTTTCCATATGACACCCGTGCGGAGCCACCACATCACGAGAAGGGGTGAAAATATGCAACCCCTTGCATACCTTTGTAGACTGCCAAAATCCTCAAAAAGCCTCAAAAGCTAGGCGATGTTTCATCGGCATATCCATTAGACCTCTGATCCTGTAATCCTCACCGAGCTGGTCGTTGCACTGACATCGGGATGGAATAAAAAATACCGATCTGAATTCAGCATCTAGAGGTGCAAGGGGTGCCCAAGAGCCTTAGCATATTACTTAGTGTTCGCGTAACTTTGGAATGCGAGACATCAGAATGAATAGGGAAATTAATGGAAACACTATAACTAAAATATAACCCTACTAATCTGCGGTAGTGCTCTGCTGCGGCAGTGGGCCTTAATATGACTGATTTTTGGCTTCATATTTCGAAAGACTCAGATATTTTACATTGTTGTACACATAATTGTCACATCTGCATATTTAAAGCTAGGTCGTACATCCCAAATTCCCGCCAAAGTTTCCAACACATTGGTCTGTGAAGAGCTTCAGCAAAGTTCAATGAAAAAAATCAGTGTCGGGTGTTTTACCCAGGTCGAGCTCGGCAAATGTAGGGCCACAAGATGCTCCAATGAAAGCCGTCCCGGGGAAATGAAGTCAGGAGGGCTGCAGGACAATCCAAAATTGCCACTACATACGTGATATTTGTAAATTATGCTAGAACTCTCAGGCCGAAGCACTGACTTAGCTTGGCAGAGCAGATGACCTCCACTGTTGATGATACATTTGTTCAAGTCAATGAATGTGTCTCTTTCTCCGCCAACTCCGTCTCCACAGGTTGCGCCCAGGGTGTAGTCGGAAATAAGGATCTCTGAGCAGGTGGCCGAGAAGTCTCCAGCCTGAGTTTCAGCTTGAGTTGAGGATGTATGAAGAAAGATGGCAGCAGCACAGGAAAGAATCTTGATCTTCATGGTTGGTTGGGCAATGAGACTAAGGTGACTATCTTCATTCTTGCCTTGCGCCTCAACGGTGCCATAATATGCAGTCGTAATGCCCACCAACTGGTCCCGTACGGCTGGGCTGCAGTCTATCCCGTAGACCTCGGAGGCGCGTTAGTGGGAGGGAGTCCGTCTAGGGGCCTTGGGCCGCAAGGAACGAAAAGAAGGAGATGGGGATGGGGAGCGCAGAGATGAAATAAATGTAGAGAGCAAGTAGAGTTCCGCTCTGTCATGATCCTGCATTTTCCAAACTAGAAAAATGGTTGTCCAAGCGAACCTGTGCCCAACATGGAGCACAACAACACAAATCCTGGCAATTACGAAATGTGGTTGATATTTTTCCACCAATACGTACGGAGCGAAATGGTCATTTTTACACAAGAAATAGACAGATGGTTTCACGGGGACAATGATAAAACAAGCTAGTTCCTTCCACTACAGCTCTACTCGTAGATTTCGACCGTGATTCTTGAATTAAGCCAAATAGATGTCAAAGTACTGCGGGCCCGACCCCAAATTCGCGCAATTAGCAATGGTAACCGGAGCCCCTGCAGCACTTCCCATCTGCAGGCACTGTTCTGTAACGCTGTTGATGATATTGCAAGAGGAGGCCATGACTCCGCCCGCGCCGACGTCTGGGCCAAAATCTGGCAGCCATAACACATTTGTGGCATGCACAATGGATAATGAACAGCGCGCTACCAGAAGCAGTCATTGTGTTCTATGTCCAGATGTTCTTCTGCCATCGTCTGTGGGTGGGTATATTCCTTCCACTTCGCCGTAAAATTCTACAGTCTGAACTTGTTCCAAGAGACTATCTCATAATGTGTACGTTAGCTTCGTCCCCATGACTTTCTTCGTTTTTGCGCTTGCCGCAGCCAGTGTTGCCGTATGCATTACACATCCCTGCATCGCTCAACGACACTGACCGCATTTCCAGGCTTACTTCTTCAGCAATGTGTCATTGTCGACCCTTTGGTGTGGGTTTCAATCGTTCTCACATTAGTTGGATTCTCACTCGGTTCTGACTCTAGATGCAATACATCTGGGGACCGCGATGTGCGGAGATCTTCTTCAGACCGGAAGTATAGTGTTCTACTTGCTGGTACGCGCTCACTCTCTTCTACTACTCATTTAATTTCCCTCCCCCTTTCAGCGACACTCTAAAACCCTCCTCCGTCGCGGGCCAACCGCATTCATGCTCAGATCGCTACTTCGGGTGACAATCCAGGCAAGCAGATCTTCCTCCCCACGAAACTCTTCCACTTATCATCGAAGCGCCAGTCCGCCGCCCCAGGGGCGCTGTGCGCGCTGATCAACTTCGCTGCTGTCATTGTTACTCTATCGTTACCTCCCGCGATTACGAATCGGCTCTCAGCGCAGAGAGTGGCCTCAAGCGTCGCAAACACTTTTCTCCCGAAGTTCTACGCCCTGGCCGCAATGTGGACGCTCAACTCCCGAGACGACATTCGTTCTGCGGCTGCAAACAACCCCGCGACGTATCTTGATCCTAGAACAACGTCAGGCGGCACGTCAGGCCCCGAGGGCGCTCGGCATTTGGGCGCGGGCGAGGCCGAGGTCGAGACGTCTGGCCCTCTGAGCACCAAGTCATTGACTGAGTCTAAGATGGTCCAGCCGAATCTTCAGCAGGTGTGGGAAGTCTAGTGGTCGTTCTTGTCTGTTGGGACTTCGAGTCACGCTTAGTGTCCAAGTTTAATCTGTAATAGTAATGTTACTCCAGTATAATTATCAATACTGCATCTAATAGTGGTCTTTGAAGCCAGTGAGTCTAGTTCTTATATTGTCTCAGAATGCACAAGTAGACATAGACCGTTTCGAGGGCGCCGGAGACCGTGTGCACCATTTGATGGGGTTGGCGAATCAGCGTGAGGATTTATTCATGTAGACAATGATTTGGAGGGTTGCTGATTAGAATAATCCGACCATACATCAGGAAAATGTTTTTCATCTGGCGATGACATGTGCTTTAATGATCCCTATCACTTTTGGGATTGGGGGGGGGGGGGGGGGGGGGGGGGTCCTTCTACATCATAGTCCGATTTGACTTTACTCTGAGTAGACAGATGACTGGGGCTTCAAACGGACACGACACCCTTCCTCGTTAGTGCCAACACCCTTACGATGCAGAGCGCTCGTGTTCCAATTCCACAGCAACCACTTCACTGTGAACCCAGACGACGGCTACCGTATTCCCATCTTCTCCGACGTAGCCGGCCTGCAGCGCATCCTTCCCACACATCTCCCCCGCCACCCGCAACAGAATGTCGCTCAATTCCTGGTACCGGTTAGGAACCAGGTCTCAAACACGAATGGTCCAAAATGCCATCAAATGTGCCGTAGGCCTCAATGGTTGTGTGTGCCGCCTTTGGTATATACCCGTCCCATTCTCGACGACGAGTCCCATGATCACGACTCTTAAGCGAGCTAAGCGAGCCCGTAAGCGAGTTCCTCAGTCCCATTCTTCCGAGTCCCATTCTTTTCGTCGCACCATCATCGTTACAACATGCCCGGGCCGGACCACTCAAATCCTCACACAGGTAGATTTCTTTGGCCTCGAGAGCTGAAACGCGGCTATGACCTTGGTTTTCAAATGATAAATCGGCGGAATATTGGGCAAACTATTTGACGCTTATTAGTGCTGGCCAAAAATACGATACGGAAAATATATATTTTGAATATATTCAAATATATAATACGATACGGCCCCAGAGCCTCCGACTGAATATGAATATGACCGGATATGAATACGATACGATATGGATATAATACAATACTGGCCCAACCGTATTCAAATATATTTGAATACGGTTAAGTGCCGTTTTTGCCGCCTAAAGACTGTGATCGGCGCAAGTCGGATCATAAGTCCCACCAGGCGGACTTCAAAGTCGATTCGCATGTGCCCCGAGCCGCTGCTCCGGTTCAAGATCTGTAAGCTGCCGGACATTTGACCATTCGGTGCAATCAAACCCGGCGTGATTTTGCCAAGCCTCAACATCACAGACCCATCCTGACCCTTCTCTGTTCCAGTTGACCTCTGGAGATTCATCCATTATTTCGGCCATTATTCACATCATGTTCCGACCCAATCTGAATGTTTTTTTTTCTAACTAGGGCGACCCAGAATATATCTGAATATATTCAAAATATATTCATGTTCAGTCACAAAAATATGAATACGAGACGCTACAAATACGATACGGCCTCCAGTAGGTGAATACGATATGGATATGAATACGATACGGCAATGGCGTATCATATTCGTATTTGGCCAGCACTAACGCTTATATCAATGTAATTCATTCATTTTCGCCAACTAGATTCCACCAAATACCCTCAATCAAAGATGGTTTCCCCACTGTCGCGCGACTCGTGATCGGACCCTTCCGGGACTGCCTCAGGATTATGGCTGAGAATCGAGAACATATTCGCGCGCGAACTCGTCTTGGAAAGAGACTCCCGCTTTTTATCGGTCTTACCAGAAAACACACTACTTGGTCCAACCGCGCCTTCGCCGCTGCTGTTTGTTTTTCCGAAGTTGCTGACATCTCCAGCCTTTGGGGGTCGCACCGGAGTTCTGCTACTGGCACTGATATTTTTTGATCCGCCAGGCGGCAATATCCTCATCTCGTTGGGATTCTCTTGGCTGCAAGATCAGTCGACGGCGAACTGAGGGAACGGAGGTTTCCTGCGCCACAGACGGAGTCTATTGTATTCGAATTCGGAATCAGTGGTCGAACCAACGTCTCCATGGGATGCCCACCTGACTGGGCAGCGAGAACATATTGCTGCTCGAGCTCGTCTTGGAAAGCAACTCCCGCTTGTTATCCTTCTTACCAAAGAACACGCTGCTTGGTCCAAACGTCATCGGGAGACCTTTGCTGTTGCTATTGATTTCCCCGAAATTGGACGACTCTCCAGCCTTACGTGGAGGACGAGCGGCACGATAGTGAGTGAACTATTTCATGCGAATCATGATCAGCGACCGTTGATTGTGTACTCATTGGGGAGGAGCTCACCCTCACCGGCACACTGACTTCTCGGCGTGTTCTTGGAGTCCACTTTCGCTCACGCAAATCAATGAGATCCTGATCAATGTGTGAACGCTTCGAACAAATAAAGAGTAAAGAGTATTTACCTGAAGTATGAAACGATAGCGCAGTGGGATCCGCTCATCCGACGTCCATTCTCGAATCCGCATAAAATAGGCGTCCATATGTACGCGGGCCTTCGAAGTATCCATCAATGCACCGGCAGTTTTCAGGAGTACAAAGAGGGCCTTGACGGTGCTTTCGAGTGGAGGATTGATAAGCATGAGCTTTTTGACGCACTCGTGCAAAATTCGTTCCGTCAAAATCTTTACTTTGAAGATCTCCCCGATAAAACGGACCGTGCCGACGACGTAGGTTCTTTGGTCCGCCTCCTCTCCATCGGCCGGGGTCAATGCGGTCTCAAAGTTCCTTTGCAGCCCGTTCAAGAGATATTTGCGGAACAGTGGGCCGCCCGCAAGCGGGTTTCCCTCGGCATCCTTCATTCCCTCGTCTTGCACTGCAGGGCTCACCCGCTCCATCAACACCCGGCAGAGGCGCGCATAGAGCTCCGCTCGGCTGGGCTGCGATTCCGCTGCGTCAACACAGACTAGGATGACCGCGATGAGTGTCCTCCCGTCTGTTTCCTGCACAGATTCGTTTGCGATGGCGACAATCTGCGCGGAGATGCTGTCGAAGTTCGAAGGCACGAGTTTGTTCAGCAGCGACGTGACTCGGCGGTAGGCGGTTCGAGGAGGTGTGGGGCTTTCGACCATGGGCGGTACTGTTGGTGGGGAGAGGAAGAATGAAATAGGCGCGCGAAGTCCGCGTGTAATCATTACACGCGGCGTCGCAGCGTTGGCCTATTTTAGCGTGGCTTCGGCTGAGCGGCATTCCGCAGTTCGTGCATTATTTTTGGGGACAAGTAAGCGGCGACTACGTCGGCCAAGACCTTGCGCATGCTTGAGAAAGTTCCGTGTTCAACCGTGAACGGTACCGGATATATAGACCTGGGGCTGGGTGAAGATGCCGCGCCCTGGCGCGGCGGTGGCTGTGTTTTTGCGGCGGCAGCGCCGCGCCATCTATATTTTCTTCCACCGACTCTTTATGACCTCAAGTCAAGTCGGAAAAATGTTTCTGAATGCCAATACATCGTTTGGACCATAAATTCACGACCCCAAACTTCGAAATGTACCATTTGAACCACCCTAGGTCCACTCCAACCAGGGCAATATGGCCGAATGTGCATTGTGAACTAAATAGCAGCTCGGATTAAAGTCCCGGTGACTCTATAAGAAGCATTCGAACATACAAAAATGCATGCCATGTCCTCCACATAACCGTAATCCCTTCCAAAAAGTTCATCTTGACGCGCGACTGAAATCTGACGATTTTGGGTGGCGATCCACCGCTACTGGGAACCCGTGCAGTGAAGGTCCCATAAACCTCGGACAGCATAGAGGTGGGTGTCTCAAATTTATCTACCTAAATCCAGGTCCGGAGCAAACATGACAGCTTCGCTATAGAAGTGGCCGGATTGTAATTTGTGACGCTCGGAATCAGCTGGAGGTCTTCATGAGGGGTCGTGGAAACAAGAGAGAACCAATCTTGCAGATAATATGTGGTAGTGTTGTTCCCGCGCATCAAGGGATCAGAACCAGGCCGGAACCTTGAAAATCGGCCAGGAATTGGGGGAGAAACAAGGAAGAAACGAGCGCGGGGGCCGTTCGGGGATATTATCGGTGACTGGGTACTGGGCCACCTTAGCGGTTTTGCCCTCGTGCGCATGGATAAAATGGGGTGGATACGAATATATGGGCTCTGGAAGGAAGGTACGGATCATATGAGCGAGTGGATATATTTTTCGTGAATTAACCGTTCTTTAACGATTGCCCCGGCGATTCTTTGTATCTCTTTGCGCACTTCCCATCTGGCGTACCTCCTTTCTTCCGGCTCTCTGGTATTTCTCATTTCACGGGGTCAGATATCCTCTTCGCAGTTTCACTTTACAATTGAAAACTCCATGTGGCGCAACAGCTGACCGAAGTGCAGCATTTCTTGACAGGATGCCGTTCATCGCAGCTGCTGTCGGCTATGGCACAGTCCAACTGTTCTAATCAAGCCGGGAGGCCACGGAGTCCTCCCCGAAGATTCTTGAGCTATAAAAGTGCAGCGTTCCCCGTCGTTCGGACGTGCCATCTTTCGCCCCGCTCCATTTATTCCCTGGCTTCAAATATTTGGAATTGCAACCATTTTTTTTAGGATCAGTTCACCCCGTCATGATCTCTCGGCGCTTCTGCCTGTGTCTTTGGAGTCCTTCTCTATTCTCGATGAATTCAAGACCACTCTTCCGCTCCTGGAAATATTTCTTGCGCTGCCTCTCAACCAAAGACCTCGCAGGCAAACCTTCTCGCCTCTTGCCAGCCTGGGGTTTGTAGTCAATAGATAGGATGTGCAAAAGCCGCACGAGCCGCATGCGGCATTTTGTGCATTGTGCAAAGCCGCATGGCAAAATTTGAAATCTGAGAGGTGTCAATTAAATGTTGTGATATAAGCTTACCTGAGGTGAAGGAGAGGTGCTGTGGAGAGAGGGAATTTTCTTGGCATTGCTTCTGTTGTGTGGCAGATATGAAAATATGGAAAAAGTGAATGATGCCTTTGTAATGCTTGAAAAATGCGGCCTCCCACGGGTGCACATCCAAAACATAACACTCTTGAGAGTGGAATATGAGATTTAGGAGGCATTGAATAGTATTTTGAAAGACAAGAACCAAGAACAGCAAAGCAAAAGCCGCAGCATTGCACAATGCACAAAATGCCGCATGCGGCTCGTGCGGCTTTTGCACATCCTATCTAATATCTTCTTCCTGCTTACACATGTTTCTGGTTGTTTTACACGGTCAGGAGCTCTTGCAAAGGTCTCTTGGTTGTCAAATTACGGTTTTCCTGCGGTTACTCTCCATATCCGATTTTTTTGGTGTTGGCTTGAATTCCGGGTCGTTTGGGCACCCAGTCTCCTACTTTCTTCCTGTTTCCGCCCTTAACCTATCTGGTTCTACCCTCAGCAAGTTGTCCTTCGTTGACTGCAAGCACGGAACCGCTTGATATCCGCTTCTGTCTGCTCACTCAGTTCCTGGTTCTTTTTTGGTCCGGTCAAGACTCAATATTCTGCCATCCATAGTGTTACCGCGGTCAGGTTCTGAACCGCTGCTGGACCTGAACCGAACTTGGACCGGACCTAAAGTCCGGTTCAGTGGCTGTGAGGTTCACTGGACCGAACCGAAGGTCCAGTTCAAGGTTCAGAAGCTTTGAAAATTTCCCGAACCGGTTCGAACCTGCCGAACTTGAACAGATTTCCACCCCTCAAATTGAACAAAAAAGCACTCATGTGAGCACAATCTGCTCACAGAGGTATGGGCCTACTACAGGCCCACTTTAGTCCGATTTTCAGCCTTCAAAACAGCCTGAAAAGGTGCTCGAAATAATTATTTCGAGACTTGTGATTGCATCAAACTGCCATCAGACTGAAACAATTCAACAAATTGTGGAATTCAGGAGTGTCAACGAGTTCAGTTGAGTCCTTCTGGGCAATACAGGAATGATAATGAAGCTGGGAGGACCTGGAAAGAATTTTGAGTGTATCTGGTGCGTGGGAAGAAAAAACAGGTTCGAACCGGGTCCGAACCTGAACTGGACCAGAACCTGGGTCCAGTTCAAAGTTCAGCAAATTCCCTGAACCGAACCTGAGGTCCAGTTCGAGGTTCAGAAAATCTGGGTGCTGAACCGGACCAAACCGGACCACGGCAACACTAGCCATCCAGCTGATACCAGTGCTTGCTTCCTTGGTTTGGGCAAAAGGCCGATGGTACTGCGGAAAAATACGGCTTCTACCTGGTTTTGGAGAAGACTTACTGTTCGTGGATAAATCGCCCGCTTGCGTTGCTGTTTTTCGGGGCTGAATGCTGCCGATCCTCTGTCACATTTTCCCATGGATTTCTTTTACTATGGTCATTGGAGTAGCCGGGATAAGCTAGAGGTCGTACGGGGTCGCGGGTATAGATATCGCGGTGGCTAAGAACAAGCCGTGATACTAGACGTGATCGTACTACTGCCAAATACAACCATACACGCCGGAGGTACCGGTGGCCCAAGGCCACTGGTACATCATCGTTTTAAACAACTTGATTAACCTCACTGGCCCGACCACCGTTATGCATATCTTTTGTTCCGAATAAAATAAAGTTCTTCACTCGTCTTTGATTTCGGAGCGAGGCGGAAGCACGTCTTGTCCTCTCGAGTCTTATTCCACCGTACAAGTGGCCAGACACCGGAATTATCATTGAAATCTCTTATATTTGGCAAGTGGCCGACTAGCTAGTTTGGCTGGATAGGCAGTCGCAAATAGTACCAATTACCCTTCATTTAAGACTACCCATGTATTTTCGTCCCCCGTATTGCCTGAAACCCAGTCCCTTCTGTCCTAGGTGGTCCTCAAACTTGTCTTGAACTCTGCCTTGCTGCTCTGATCCTTGCAAAACCAAAGGGTAACCGATCTGTGATTGCCAGACCGGGGGCTGTCAGCTGTTAGGCCTTGAAAATCTTTCTGGGAGCCATTGATTTTATGGCTCTCATGGCCTCAGGGTGGGCCGGAAATGCATCTAATTCGTTTCTTACTGTTTTTCCGCACCCAAAACCTCATTTCCAGCCGTCTCGATAGGTTTCAACCATGTTATCAATGGTCGATCCTAATTTAGAAGGATGTTGTGGTTGGTTGTAGCTCTGTTTGGTCATGAAGCAATGTAGATATTTGAAACATTTCCTGGTACCGTCTTAGGTTCCAGGTCTCCCTTCCGTAAATGCGGTCCTCAAGATCACGACCAGATCATGGATTACCAATTCTGCGGTGATTGCCGTGATCTAGGTCCGTGGCGAAAAAACCTTTAAATGCGGTCCTCAACATCACTATCAGATCATGGATTACCAATGTTTCGGTGATTGCCACGGACGGCCTTTCGGCATTACCCTGTCACTGAAAACCTTGCAACCGGGCCCACGGGCGAACTCGAGCCGAGCGAAGCTCGGGCTCCGGTGAGCCCGGCTCGCCGTTCTCAGCACCAGATCACTGACCAAGGCTGCCTGATTGCATATTCCCATACATAGTTGGAAAGAACTGGCAATCTGTGTTGTACATATTTCTTAACCGAACATTACTATTATCTCTGGATCTCCAACCAACAACAAAAGGTGCATGTACAAGATTTTGGCTTGATATCTCACACCCACACTTGTTCAATTAAGAAATGGAAGGCAGCAGGGGATAAATACACCGCTCTCATAAAACCTAAAGTTTATGATATAATTTGAGTTACCGTGGCTGACAACCTGGTGCTGGGAAATGAGTTCAATCTGCTGACCAAGGCATTGAAAAGATAATATTATGGGTGTCCTGAATCCTGGCTATATTCTTATGGGAGGCAAGCAGCCAACAGGTACAGGGTCAGGTCAGCGGTATCAGGGGTGCCCTGAGGGCCATATGTATGTCATTATCAACCGTTAATTAACGGTTAGGGCCAATAAGAATGGATGTAAAGGGTTAATATTAACACCATTTTAACCCTTAAGTTAAGTTAAGGGTTAATCCTTAATTCCAACACTGATGTTGCTGCCAACGAGCTCCTTCGCCTCCACTGCCGCTACTCTCTGACCGTCATGATCTGCGACGGGGACATCAGCGAGGTGTACTCGAACTGGTCGATCCTGACAGTCATGGACGAGCTTGGGGTTGTCGATTCTGGCAACGGGTGCCGGGAGGAGCACGAAATGGTGCCGTTCAGCGACGGGCGGTGGCAAACTGAGTTAGGACAGGTCATTTCGGCTCATATTATGCGGAGCAGGTTGCATGGCCTTGACAAACCGGGATGCTTGGTCTCCAACCCTCCTTCGCCGCGCGTGCCTGTCTCGCGGTTGCCCGCGGTTGTCGTCTCCCGGCCGCGATTCGGATCATGATAATTGGTATGAGCGCAATGAAGCCGTACTTTTACACGATCGTTAATTGCATGCCATGTCTGAATGGGTCTCAGCGTCAATCTATAACTGGTGGCCATACATACCACTACTAGAGGAACCTTGTTCGAAAATTCTTCGCTTCATCGCTTGGATACGAGAAAACAGATATTCCAGCTCCTGCTTATTCTTGCTTGGTATTGGCGTGAAGAGGCTACCGTTAATCATTTCAAAACTCCGGTTGACAAGCACTGCTGCTGCTGCTGATGATGAAATCCATTAGCGTGCTCGAGGCGCTGTGAGCGGCTTTTGTACACGATAACTACTAGCTAATTTTCTGAACGTTATTAGGTGCGTGGACTCGGGTCGTGATGTAGTTCGAGCACCGAACGGCGCGCATGGCGGGCAGGACGGGAGGGACGACTCGAGGCGAGAGGGCATCGTGTGCGGAGTGAGGCTCGGACGCGCGACTGCGGAGCAGGGCTCGTACACGCCAGAGCGGAGCTGGGCTCGTACGCTCGCGTGCGGAGCTAAGCTCGAACGCACGAAGGGTGGAGCAACACTCGGACACCACGGCGCTGTCTCGATTCAGAAAGAGAACTTCGTCAAGATGTAGTGGGTAGAGTGATAGCCAATTATATGTGTTCGTATATCGAGATAGGGGAGGAAGGGGGGAAAAAGTCCGGAAGAGGGAGGTAGAGTAAGCGATGAAATATTACATATGAGTGAGTGAGCATAGGAAGGGGAGCATGAGGGGTAAAGAGAGGGCGGCTAAATAAATGTGTCCGGTTCTGGCGGTGGGATGTCACGGTAGGCGGGGAGGCGATTGGTAGAGTGGATGTAACGTAGGAGGTGCCGAGGGATGTGGCCTTGCGGCCGAGAAGCGAGAGCAGAAGAAGATAAAATGGGGGACGTCCTCGCGGCGCTGACAAGTCTAGCATAACAGGGATTCAATGCGGTGGATTTTGTGGAGCCAGTCGTCGAGTCCAACCATCCGGATGCGAAGCTGAACGATCAAGCACTGCTACCGGTTACAGTACCTTCACTTTGTTCTTGCTGTTCACTCTCTCCTGCTTTCGTTCGAGAATTGCTTTGGTTTTGCAGCTGTGTTCGCCACGACACAGCTACGGAGAGAAATGCTTGTTAATCCCCGGAGTTGCCCCCGGCCCCGTGTCGCCGCTGGACGCGCAGTTGGACCCGTCATTTTTGCAGGTCATAGCGACTCCGGGTGTTTAGTGCAAGAGAAACTTTCCTGTTTAACTCTGAACGCAACAGAAACGACGTCTACTGACTATAGCTATTTCCTCTGACAAAGAGCCATAAAGCCACATCCTTTCGGCCGAATCGGCGGACACTCTCGTCTTCATACGGCTTCTTCTCAATGCGTGGGTGGTATCGCGGGCGTGTCGAATCTGGTCCGTATGACGTATGAGCATACCAGAATTAATATTCCACTTCGGGTCAGTGGTGAGTGCGGCCGTCCAAAACCGTCGCTGATGAGGTTCATCCAATGGTGGGACGGAAGGATTCTTGCTTCTTGCTCTGCCCAGTCAATGTGCACGCTGCTGGTATCACTTCATCAAACCGTGGGGTCCTCCAATATTAATCGACCCGGACTCAAACGAGCCTGTATTCGTATTCGGACATGACAACCCGCGTTCCAATCTCGGGGCTTCATTTCGGACTGAGGACAAGGACAATATATATATTCGAATCTCTGCCCTTGCTCGGAAGTTTCTTTACATGCAGTTGCGTGACACCCCAAGCTCCGGCGATCGACATTCACACTACCCTTGTTTGCTAAACCATTCCCTGGTGCGTGTCCTTCGTGAAACTGAAAAAAAAAACGTAGACGTAGACTGTACTAGGAGGTATAATATCCGTAAAGTCCGTATCAAATCCATGCTGCCGTCCCCACCCTGCAGCGTCACCAGTAACCACCAACCACCGCCCCCGGATTCCATCATACGCACCTCGAAGACGCCACCGTGCTCAGAAGAGCATCATCGCACCAGCGAGGAAGCCGCCAAGGACAATGACGAGGCTGCCCGTGGGGAGGTTGGCCGAGGGCAGCGCGCCGCTGCTGCCCGTCTGGCTGGGATTCGCGCCCGAGCCGGTCTTGCTGCCCGAGACCGCGCCGCCGCCGCTGCCTGTCGGGTTGGAGCCGGCGCCGGGGGAGGTGGAGGCCACGCTAGAGCCAGAGGCGCCCTACAGGACGAGAGTTAGTCAGACGTCGATTGCAGCGAGAGAAGGGAAGAGACGTACACCGCCGAGGTTGGCAAAGAGCTGCTGCGAGGAGAAGGTGGTGCACCCGCTGCTGGAGGGGACGACAGGCTGGTAGGGCGGAGAGGTGGTGAGCGGGTCGGGCATCGACCAGGTCAGGGTCTGGCCGTTCGTCACATATGTGCCGACGGGCGTCTGGAGGTCGCCTTGGCAGTCGAGGTAGGTGTCGTTCTGCAGCGCGTTGGGCATGTTGTAGTCGCACCCGACGAGGTCGTAGCGGTTCTCGCAGTAGTCGGGGGAGGTGATGCTGTTGAAGCACGCCTTGAAGCAGAAGAGGCCGTTGCCGACGAAGAGGTTCCAGTTGTGCACCTGGCCGGGCGTTTTGCCACCGTCGGGGGAGAAGTGGGTGTCGAGGGAGTAGACGACGCCGCCGAGGGGATTTCCCTGGAGATCAGCACCGTGGGGGTCGAGCTCGCCTCCGGTGTCGGTCGGGGACAGGCCGAGGGCGGTGCTGTCGATGAAGCCGACAATCTGGATGTATGCCGAGGTCCTCATGAACTAGAAGAAAAAAATGGTTTGCGGAAAGCTAACAGATTGAGTGGAGACACACCTGGATACCGTGAATACCGCCCGCAGGGATAGGGCGCCCTCCCCACTGGGGGTTGGTACAGTAGGAAACGACCTTGGCCTCGACGTCGCCGATCTGACCATTCGGATCGGGCGAGCCCCAAATACAAAAGTCGCTCTAGATTTTGTTCTTGATAAGAGAAATGGTTGATTGTATACTGAAAAGGGCACTCGCGGCATTGTTGACGACGAGCGTCTGGCAGTTGGCGGTAGCGGTGGCGTTGGCGGCGCCGCACTGGTTGTAGCCAAACTGGGGACCGCGGAGCACGGCGAAGGGGTAGACCTGGGACGGGAGGGCGGTATATGGGTAGGTGATGGTCGAGAGAATGGGGGTTCCCGATCCACCAGCGACCTGGCGGGCCGCGAGGGCCTGGGTGGGGGTGGGGGCCGGGGTGATCACGGGGTCTTCAGCATGAGCCTCAGCGGCGACCCAAGAGAGGCATTGTACAGCAGCGAGGGCAGCAGACAAAAGGCTGCGCTTTGAGGGGAGCATGGTGGGCGTGGCAGGAGGGAAAGATGGGGGTGGGAACAAAGGGCATTTTTAGCCGGTCAGCTATCTTTAGAATGATCGATCGGAATTATTGCCGCTTCCATGTTGAATGCCGGATGCCGGACCCAAAAAGGAGGCGGACCGCAGTCTTACAGTCGTTATACTCTTCACCAACAACTACTGAGAAACGCCTTAGGGACTGCCGCCTGTGCCGTAACAGGCACAGCCGTGGAATCGACGGGTGTTGCCAGTGCGCCCGTCTGGACGGGGCCCAAAACTCGGTCATTGCGAGGCTTTCATTTCGCCAAATGGCCTCACATTGCCGAGGCTTCAGCTTGGCCAGCTCTCACATCTTCCTTGTCGTCGTCGCGATTTCAAAACCAGCACGCGGAGAGAAAGTTCTCATGACATCATCGTTTCGTTGGCCATTTTTGGAACTGATGTCAGAGCCGACCTACCAAGGTTGTTTTATTCACTGTAACATGCACCGAATAGAATAAAATATTCTGAGGAGACAGAATGGTGGAGAATCTATGAAAATGGGAGGGTAGGGAAAATCTTGGAGGGATTTAACCCGAACTAAGAAGCCAAACGAAAAGTTCGCGATTCTGGTCGTCAAACCAGTCGATCAGCACAGCTTTCCAAATCTGGGGGCCTTGTTAACGAGGTCTGTGTGCGATCGGGGATTCCCGCGTCAACAGCGGCATATTGATGGCAAGTGTGCCGCATCTAAGCAATGTGTGCCAGCCGGATCTGTCGTGCGTCGAGCTGCCGCATCTGATACATCCTCGAGACTGCCCCCGCCGTTGTTTCCGTCGTGTCCGGTGTCGACGACCGCAAGGTGTGCAACAGTTTAAGCTGGCACTCTGAAAGTCTCCGAAAGTTACAGGCGCATGGGTCGGTTAGGTGCAGCGCGGACATCAGTTGGCACAACGTGCCAGCGTGTGTGTCGATTGTTCCTCCGATGCCAGCGCTCCCAGCGGTGTGTCGGGTGTCCACCCATATATCAGAGTGTAGCCGAGACAGACCCGTTAAAGCACGCTCAGTGCTAACCGCCTGAGCAGTAAACTGTGAGTGCGCGATGCGCGATGCAAGATAAGTACAGTACGTGTCCAAGCGTGTGCACGGCGACGTTTGTGAGGCCGAGGATCGAGTAGTGGACGAGAACAGCGAGGATGTTGGGTGAGTCGCCCTCGGCGCAGGCTCGCGTCAATTTCAGAGGGCGGTAGGCAGAGTTGGCAGTTACCGATGCAAGACGTAAGAAATCAGCAGGGTTATGTTGCCATCAATGACATCATGATCGCCGGTGAGTAATTCAAAGTCCGGCTCTGACTCTTTCTGTGCCTTCATCTCGATTTTTGCGGTTGTCTTTCCTGATTACTGCCGACCTCGGGATCGCGGTCATTTGCCCTGGGTGACTCTTTTAGCTCTGAGCTACGACTGATCTCGCGACCTCCAAGTTCCTATCTCGGTTATCCTTCGAAATTTCAGAACGCACTGTGCAGACGAAAAGTTATAGTGCTTGACATACTCATGTTGCATTCACCCGCTGCTCGCACTCGTGTTTCTGACCTCCTCAACTCGTCCTCGTGTCTGCTATCCTCGACAGTTTCAAGTCGTCTTAACAAAATAGTCCCACATCATATATGTGCCAGAAACTCCGAGTCTCTCCCTCAGACTCTGTAACAGAGTATCATGCTGAATCTCGCTTCAATTGGCACCTACACTAAAAGTTACTGCAATGGAGCACTCTTCCCTGACTGCAAACTCCATATTTCCACTTGTCAGATATACCCCACAGACCGACACCATAACGTCTGCCCTGCTACTTTCAACTCTCTCAGAAAACGACCACGCAAATAAGACACAAGGGTCAGTATCTTGCCTTGACTTCCCGATTTCCGTTCTTCGCTTTGCCGAGGATCCAACACCGAGACAACAGCCATCGGAGTCAATCTTGCACTCGGTGCATAGCTTACTTCCGAGTTCCCATCTGGCGCAGCAGCAAGAACCAACTCCCTCCGCTCCAGCTCGCCCCCCAGCAAGAGAATGTCGCACACTCGGAACCGCGTTCCGCATATCGGGAAATATCCCACCCCTCCTCATCCTCTTCGTACACGTTTTCGTTTTCGCCGTCGCCTTTGCCCCTCGAATCTTCTTCGTCCATCGCTTCAGGTCGTCTTGGCCAGGTTCCTGCAAGCCCCGTGTTCCCCCAAGTCACTCGCCGGCGCTTCTTCCATGCACAGACGTCTGAAATGGTCAATTCGCAAAGAGCTTCTGACTGACATCATCACCCGACGCGGGCGGTGATACATGCCCATTACCTTGCAAATCGGTACTCCCGGCTTATGCGCTGCTCCCATTGGGGCGGATCTACTCCTGCCTCGGATATCCAGCATGTGTAGCCTACGTCTTCGGCGGCTGCGGATTGAAATCAACGCGCGCGCTCTAACATCCTGCGATCCTGCTCTATTCCTGTGATCTTCGATCCACGCAACGATTACCGCCATTGTGTCCGCATCGACTACAAATTCGCTTGATCGACTTGCCTCTGATCCGCCCGCCAACACCAGGGATATTGATTTTGACTGTATCCGGGTCGTATTGCTGGCTGGCTTCTCGCCGGGGGTAGGGAAGTATGCGCAACCTGCGCTGGAAGCTCCAAAACGTGTACCTCGTCCTGTGTAATCCTCTCCTCCTATCCGATATCTCGGGTCGGAGTCTTTCCTCGAGGCGTGGACGTGCTGAGTGTCCTCGCGGCACCCGGAGGCTGGCGTGCAGGTGTAAGTCTCCTGCTGGGGAATCCCCTTATTTGCGCCGCGCGCTGATATATTCCAGCCTGAGTGGGAATTAGACCTACAGAGATGGTCAATCGCGTACCTTGGTCGTTAACGCCACATTTACCCACCAAGCTGAACGCGACGAAGAAGCGGTAACGAAGAAGCGGTACATAGAGGTGAACGGCATTTTCATGCGATTTCTACGTGAACGATCGACAGACTCGCCCGCATATCTTGCTCCGCGCGTTCGGCCTCGCAGTCGAGGTTGACCCAGACTGCGAATGACGGCTGAGTCGTGTGGCAGTCGTGCTCGCAGTGGGCGCAGTCTCATAGACGATCGCCGGTCTGGAGTTCAGCCGCGACAAGCGTGACACTCCGCCTCTGTCCTGATTTCCGTTCTTGTTAGCTTGCCTGCTCTCGTCGCTGTCGGCGACCCTCTGGCTCTGAATTCCTCGACTCTCCCTTCCAGCACCAACGATCTACGCCCGGTATGACGAGTCAGCCACTGATGTCTCTTCGCTCTCGTTCCTCGTCCTCAACCTGCCTCCCTCATAGCCTCCAAATTTACACGTCCCAGAAGAAATCCACTCTTTTCAATGGTTACCTTGACGCCTTTCTACTTTTCTGCTCTCATATCGCCACAAAACCCACAATTCCCCCTTCTAACTTATTCTTAGGACATGTTCGAACGCCGTGCTTTCCAATCTTCCGAAAATCCAAGATCTCTTGCAAATGAACGCAGCATCTTCTCTACCGGGTCCAAAAACACACACGAGTGCTGCAGCCTCACACCCAGTTAATCTTTTGACAGACATACCCAACGAACTCACAATTTATCTATATTTCTGAATAGGACGAACACCCAACCGAAATAACGGTCCGTTGTCTGCTAGTCCTCACTTCCTTTTGCATCTCAGGCTTGACTCACTCTGCACAGAGCTTCGATTCCCGCGTCGTCTCCTGCGGTTTGTACTTGCCCGCCCCGCTGATTTTCGATCTCTCCTGCCGTCCTTGCCCCGCACCCCGCGCAGCTCTCTGGACTGCCTGGATCCCGTCAAATTCGCCCCACCTCTCGATATCTTCGTATTCCTGCAGTTTACTACTTCAACCTTCTTTCGCTACTCCATGATTGCCCTCGTGATCTCACTCATCGCAATCGGCGACAGAGATGCACCCGTCCAAATTGGTTCTCATCTCGTGCATTGCCTCCCTCACCTCGCGCCATGGAAAGTCGTACCGGGAGAAGATAAGATAGGGAACGTGCAGAGCTTCGCACCCACCACAACATCTGTAATGAATCAAACATGAACTGGGCTTGAAACACCCGCTTCAGCTTGAGTCGCGGCCACCATGGGCGATTTATTGGAGCGTTTCTGGTACGTTTCGCTGGACAAGGTACTCAGTCCCCGGACGTCCAAATCTGAAAAGTCGCCTTGTCTCAAGCATAAATTGCATATGCATCACGGACACGAGATACTCACCTCTGACTGCTCAGTCGGACAGCAACCGTGGCGGCAACGCCGCGGCATCTTCTTCATGTCCTTGTGGGAACTCTTTAACCCAGAAATAAGCGGCTGGTACTGTACCTAGGCATGTGTCGCGATCAGCCAAGCGTTTTAGTTTCGTCTTCTAAATACATCGGCCATGACCATGCTTGAATATATGCGGAAAATATCCTAAGCGGATGGCGACCAAATATGCTAACCCTTCCTCGTTTGAATTTTGTATCACACAGGAGGAAGGGAAGGAAGGAGCATGTATCATTGCCGAGGTTCGAGTAACTGTAAGCAGTTGTGTTTACCACTTTGTTGCTCACACTGCGCTGCTGCATCAAACTACCCGGGATTCAATTTCCAGCACCCAATTCGCGCCACTGACACGGACATACACTCATGGCAAAAATGATGTTTTTCGAATATTAATGCACACGTATCTTCGAAACACACTACGAAGTCCGGGTGGACTGTTCACATCCCCAGTAATCGTCAGAGCTTGCCATTCCATTCTCGATATCTACTGGGAAATTGGGGTTTTCATGGGAGGACTGGAGAGGAATGGTAACCATGGCGTGGGTTGTTGAAAATAGTTGCTCCCTGACATGGTCGCGGGAATTGAGTCTGGGGAACAACAGCACTCGGTAAGCTTATATATGTGGATCGGGGAGAAACCCTACATGGACATGAAACTCAGTGCATAGACTAAAATGCTGTGAACATTGAAAAGAGCAAAGAGAATTTAGGAAAACATACGTCGAACAAGGACAAGGTAAAATCTGGAAAAAAAAAAATTGCAATGATTTATCATTTTGGAAATGGTGATAAACTTACACTTCATGAACTAAAGTCGAAGGTGAGGCAACGAACTGCAAGTATCGTCAGTGACGGCTTAGGTGGTGCGGGACGAGCTCACTAGTCCGAGATCGCAAATTGCGAATACCATTGCGAGTGCGCCACTGTTGAGAGAGTACGCGACAAGGAGGTTTATTGCCTTGCGCGTTCTAGATTGTCCATTATCTGTATGCCAAAAAAGATAACTGAAACGTCACTACTGTTTGATTCCTGTTTTGCTGCGCAGCAAGTGGTATGACATGGCTCCGGCGACGAGGATATCACAGACCGCTTCAATCGACAAAGTGCTGGTGTAGTATGGCTAGGAGAATCAGCTTGATACGCAGAGTGAGTGCAATGAGTCGCGGACGTACGATGTCGGTCATCGCCTGGTAAACTTTGACCTGGAAACTGATGGTGGCGCGTTAAACCTCCGCTTTTTGAGCATGGGAGACAACTTACCCTTCCTGTATAGTAGTCACTGCCATTCCTGAAAATCGGCGGTATCTCAGGAGCTTATTCAAATTTTAAGCGGAGGGTCAGGTCTACCCACCCAGGTTAGCAAACGCGCAAACTGCCTGAGGTCAAATTAATTTGCGGGATATCTGTGTTGAACACCACGTACGATGATCACAGGAAACACAAGGGATTTGTTTGAGATGATGTAGATTCGGAATGCATAGAAAAGTTGCACCAAAGTGCTCAAAATGGCTGGTGAGAAATCAGTGACATACTCAACCGTCCAGAGAAAAACACTCGTACCTCCAACGTCCATCTGAATCTTCATATACACTGCCATTAAATCGCGCAGTCCTGGACGGAATTGCGTATGCTGCTTACTAGGAGACTCCTATGCAGGCGTTGGAAGGCAGGGAGAACCTTTGAGTGGAAACTCACCACGGCGGTGTTTGTAACTTAACGTAGTCGCCGAAATTGATGACGGTTGCGGAATAGTATGAATGAGAAACCAAGGCAAGATTCAAGGTGTCTAATGCGCAGAGAAGAGCCACCTCAAATGGCCCCAGGTTAGATAGGTAGATGTGAGTGCATTTTTGACACACACAAAGTTTTTCAAGAAGATCGAGTCCCGCGCAGAATGTTTTGTGAAGTAGCGGTACACTTGCAAGCAAGTAACACCAAAAAGTCTGTAATAACGTTGGGGGTGATTCCGAGATTTGAAAGACCGGCCTACACTGAAGACAGAATGAGTCCAATGAGCCAGGCTCCGAGGAAATCATGTAGCGGGATGAGACTAGCTCGAGAACGGATAATATCAGACATGGGATCAAGCATCGTCGACGAGGCGACTTACAGCTTGGCGTTTTATGTGTCCACGAATCGGATGCTGTGTTCTGATGGAAATCAGCTTCCTGCTTCCACTGTACTATTTCGACCAAGTATTCACGGCTTGTGATCTGTGACCTCAAGTAGTCATTTTTGAAGTATTTAAATTGCCTTTTGGGCGATTTTTTCACAATTTTCCCACGTCGAAGTGCCGCGATCTCCGCGCTTCTTACTGCTCTCCCGTGAAACTCGCACTGGTCTTGCAGGAATTGTGGATCTGTAACAGTACATGCCTTCTTCTGCCTGCGATTTCAGATCTCTGACACAGCCGGGTGTCATACTCGGCCTTAGTTCGAGCTATGGAATCGCACCGTACATACCGTATACAGTACGTGATCGAATACGGAAAGAGATCCGTATATGTACGGGCACGATCCTAAGGCTTCGTACCCTGGCCAAAGATTGGCCCAAGAGAGTCGGGGTTTTCGTGGGTGTCGGCTAGTTGCACGTAATGACGGTTGATCGGCGTCTGACTTTCGGGTCAGTTGCCGGGATACCCGAACGCGCAAGGAGCTGAAGCCCCACATATCGTGCTACAGGGGCACGAATGCGGTAGACACATCTCCTGGAGAGGTTCCTTATCATTATCTGGCCTGGTTCCAAGTCCAAGGCCTCATTCTCAAGCGGGCGGAATTTGACCGACTTTGTCGGCCCGGAAGCTCCGACTTGTAGCCCACGGGCTCGTCGGAGGGGAAGGGATGGAGAACGCCGACGGTACGTTAGGGATCACGGACCGTATACGGTACGGTACAGGGTACGGCCACGTTCGGAGGACAAATCAGCATGGTGCTGCGGCATGATTGATATCGCTGAAAGCCTGAAACTCACTCCTAACAGAATCCGAACTGAGATGCCGCCCCTCGGCAAAGTTCAAGTGCGTTTGCCGAAGTACGGCTTGATACGGACTCGTATCCGTATACGTGCAGGTTCCACGGCGCGCGCTCCCGGTACGTGCACCGTACGTACGGTGTGATTCCCTTGTTCGAGCATCAAGTACCTCCAATCTTGAAAACTCTTCATCGTGAAAATTTGGCCCAATCGACTGTCTATTTGAGGTTTCAAGGATGTCATCCTTGAAATCATAACGCAAAAACTCTGAAACAAGTCAGACAGGTGGTGCAGATTACAGCGCGGCAACACTGCATTGACACATGTAAAAGACCTAGGTCCGATGATTATCCAACAGTATCTGGCGGAGTGATATATCACCGGAGACCACTGTAGTATTTCATTCATATCGACAGTCACGCGTCACGCACCCTATCGATATCGAAATTTGGCAAGGGTCACGCGTCACGCGGCCATTTGTCGAACCTCCCGAGCGTCACACAGGGCTCAAAATTGCCTGTAAGACCCAGAAAAGCCAAATTTTCGTTTCAATCTCGAAAAATTTCGCTGTTGTCGAAATGTCGAATTGGTTTTTTGGGTCATGCATCACACCCAGTGTCGATTTGAACGAAATACTACAGTACTGTAGTATTAGGGTGTTTCAGACATTCCAATTTGCAGCCCAATTTGGCCTCAACTTGAGCTCCAACTTGGACCTGAACTTCATCAAGTTGGGGTCGAAGTTGGGAGCAGAGGTGTGAACGCCCATCAGGCTCTATCAGGCTCGACATCAAGTTGGTCTTGGCGCAGTAATAAGCTGGGATAAGCGAAGTTGGGAGCGAAATCGGACATCAAGTTGGGATCAAGTTGGATGTCAGGTCGTGGGGTGAGGCACGATTTGACATCCAACCTGGTTCCCGAACTATTTCGTGTCCCAACTTCAACGCAAGTTGGGGCCGAAGTTGGGACCCAAGTTGGACCTCAAATAGGGATGTCTGAAACACCCTATTGCTCTCCTGGCCTCAATTTTGTGCAAAATAAATTATTTACGCGAACCAGGGATGGGAATACTTGTCCAATGCTTGTCTGCGCTCTCGCATTCACATGCCTGGCGTATCTACAGAGGCAGACTAGCCTTAGGACCGTGCGAGCATACTCCGTCGATCACCCCATCTTCAAGATGTACCACATCTCGCCTGTCTGTTTGTTGTCAATGAACTCTGCGGGTGGCCGTAAGATTGCTTTGACGCTTGAGTTCTCAATATTCGCGTTCTTCCCAACGGCAATTCTTCAAACGGAACCCCCATATTCTGCGCGCCCCGGCTTCTGCTTTTGGATTAACGCCCCGAGCCAAAGTGTTTTCCGACAATTTCGGCGGAGTATATCTACTACGTTTACCGCCAGGATGGAGCACAATTTGCACAAAGCAATACGCTTTGGTGGGTTTTCCACGTGGAGCAAGTGCAAGTCACCCAAAGCGGATTCACATTGTCGTCCAAACAAGTGTGCGAAGAATAAAAAAAAGGGAATCGTATAAAACGCCCGCTGCGACTTTGCGTAACCTTGCTGCCACCCGCTCAGGACGACTCGGTAAACAGCAGCTTCAAGTTGCCACTCAATGTCCGAAACTGAGTGTAGCACCCTTCACTCTGAGGCGCTCTCTCATCACCTCTCCTCGACGATGCCACCAGCGACACAGAGGTGGAACCTCCTTCTCCGGGCGGCTCCACGAAAGGCCTCTACGTCCGCTTGCGGCCGACCTCCATGGATGGCTCTATCATCGACTTCCCTGGCTTCGCGCCCGACCTCGACTTCACGCAATTCGGCATGACCCCCGCCCATGGCGCTACCTCTCCCGTGCTCGAGCGCTTCCCCCCACCCCCCACCCCCCACCATCGCCCAGCCCCGCCGGGAAGGGAGCGCCGCTATGCTGTGAGCGTCAAGTCGCTGTACACTGGAACTGGCACGGGCACGACCCTCAAGACGAACCGCGCCCCTGTGGCTCCGGTGAAGACCGTTCACCGAGGCCTGGCTGCCGAGCCTGCGATGCCCGTCCCGGCGAAAGCGTCTGGTGGGGCGTGAAAGGTGCTCAAGAAGATGGTGCCGGGCCTCTTCCCGCGCCACTGGCCGTGCGGCGAGGCCGTTGACATCGCTTGATTCGAATTTCGGTGGCACGCAAACCCCATCCCTCATCGCCACCAACACGCGCACCACCTCGTTCTCTCTCGCCTCCTCGTTCACGCGCGGCCGCGCACTCAGCATCCGCTCCTTCAAGTCGAAGGGCAAAGCGCGCGCAGTTGGCGTGGAGCACCGTCCGCCGTTACCTGTACCCGCTACGAGCCCGCGCGCGCGCGCGCACTCCTTCTCGGGGTGCCTAGCGGACAGCGAGCTGGTGGACGACGAGGATGAGACGGACGCGGAGATGACGGCGATCTAGCTCGAAGCGCTGGGCACGGCGCTCAAGCTCAATGAGCGGTTTGAAATTGCGCTCTTGGATCCCGAGGAGATTGAGATTGCGTTGTAGATGTTTATTTTCTTTGTTTTCCGTTCATGGTTCGGTTTAGATTGGATTCCTTACCTCTTCGCCAGTGCCATCTCCACCCCTCCTACCCGCTGCTTACCTTTTACTAGCTATGCCCTTATGTCTATGCGTATGCCTTATGCGTGTCACTCTGCCTCTGTATTTCTTCGCGCCACTCATATTTGTAGCATAGATGTACGAGTATCCCAGGAGGAATGAAACCCAATTCAATGTACAATTTCACTGCATTTAACACGGTCTTGCGATAACACGGCGGAGATCCGAAACTCACAATGGCAAGGGAATTTCGAGGCTGTGCTGTGGTGCGTGTGTAGAATTACTTTGCAGTTGCAGCAATTGACATTTAGGCCAGTCTCTTAACGCATGGGATCCAGGCCAAGAAAACCGCAAGGGGGAAATAACGAGGGAAAACACGAGATTGAGCCATGTATGACATTTAGCGTGATTATAATGGGAAACTTTAATATAGCTACATGCCAAGATACGAAACATGGCACAGTGATCTCCAGCTGAACAGCTCATTTGTGTGGAATTATACTAGAGAGGCATGGGGTTTCCTCTTGTGCTGTATCCTCCGTTGCGGTGTGCAAGGATTGAGGTCAGACAGTGAATGTGTCTCAATAGTCGAGAAATTAGCGCCGTCAATCTCCGCACCGATGGTGTACGTATCAGTATCGCTCAGGTCAATGCTCCACAACGAGTACGCCGCACCCGCCGTCACTGGCTCCGCAGGAGGCGGAATATCGGTTTCCTGGACGAAGGTACGATTCACGCTGTCCTTGACTTCTCGCTCGAGAAAAACGCGTGTCGGATTGACCCCGTTGCGGACCTGAAAGGCCGAGATGTCATTCAGCTCGTGCCAACGCTTTCCGAATGATCACGTACCGCGATGTCGAACCGCCCCTTGGGTGGGTCGGCTGACGTGAGACACGACGAGGTGGAGAACACCACACCGTCTTGCACCGCGAACCCAACGCCGTCTTGGTCCTCCAATTCGCCATTTACCTCGAAGCGCATGAGTGTTATGCCCGCGGCGGGGTCGATAGACAGGGACGCGGCACTGCCGTCGTCTGTGCGGTTGAACACGTACCACGACGACGTGACGCGGCCTCCCATGGCAGAGCTGGAACCGTCATTCACCAGCGTTGCGTTTTTCGTTTCCCCAGAGTGGTCGTCCCACAGCAAAGTCACGGAGCGGGTTGGGTCATCGGACTGGTTGAAAAGCTGCAGAGAAATAATGGGAGCAGAATTAGCGCAAGCCAACTGAAGATCACAGTGTATATTTACCCGAACTCGGCCAGAGAGCTTCAGCGTGTCGCTATCGAGGAGAAGTACGACGGTAGCGGGCTTGACGGGCAGGGGCTCAATCACGTCTGTAAGCTCGACCGTGTCCGGAACGGTGTCTAACATGCGTGCGAACAGCGTCGCACATGTCGATGCGAACAGGTCGGGTGATTTCGCGAATCTATACTACAGTGAGCGAAACAACATAGTGGGAGCAGGAGCGGCGCACGATTGCATGGTGACATTGCCATCGCTGGCGAAGATGCGCTTGTCGGAATTCGTGGTGTCATTGGAGCCGACAACCAGCGGGTTTTGTGTGGTACCCGAGATGTACTCTGTTGCGCTGCAAGGCGGTCAGCGCATGGAAGCCACAGGTGTGATACAATACGCACACGTTGTTATCAAAGACGCTAAATGTCGAGTCAAAATGAGCGACAGACAGGGTATTATTGGGGTCTTTTAACTCGGGCACGATGTCGGGAAATGCCTTATGCTCCACGCCACCGAAAGAGTGCCTTGAAATCGTGAGATACAGCGGCTATCTACGGAAGATAACGCGCACCCGCATGCGATAAGGGAAATCATTTCGGTTTGTGTGAAACCCTGGCGGGCAAAAGACGCAATGTGCGCTTGCAAATCTTGTTGCGGTTCGGGTACACCAGGTGCATTTGGTTCGGCTGAATCAACGCGTCCGCCACGGAAATCAATTTGGGGGCCCCCACTTGGAACTCAATTTAAATCACGAGGCTGAAACGCACTAAGAACACCTACCAGTTTTCAATGGCAGTGACTGCTCCAATCGCGATCAAGTCGGCGACTATGTGCAGCGAGTTCGGTCAGACAATGTGCCCCATTCTGACTGTGGACGTACGGGAGACATGGCGGGTCGTGAAGGAGACAAAGACGTCCAGAGTATTGGCAAAACCAGTCCCGGCATTCTGTGCGATTACGACTAGTCAGCACACGGTGGGGGGTAAAGATTGCTGTGACAGACCTCTGAGCGTGACTGCTCTTCAGCGAAGCGTATTGAAGCGTCCAGGCCTCCGGTGCCGCCTTCGACGTTATGCGTCGCCATGTCATGATATGCCTGCGCGTATATTAGCTTAAGATATGGAGGATTACGCTGACCACGTCTTACAGTGCGTATCCAGTCAGGGCCATTGGCCCTTCCCGTCGGAGACCCGTCATCATTGCCCCTGATGAAGAAATCGCAGGGCTGCACGAATGCCGCGAATCCGCTCAGCGTGTCGTCTTGATCCCAGCGCTGCGCCTCTAGGGCGTCGAGCTTCGGTGACGGCCACACATAAGCGGCAGCAGCCGCGACGTAGCCAAGGAGTATGAAACCAAACATCATTGTGAAAAACCCTCTAGCTTGCGGTGCTTTATAAGGCGGCTGAAGTTCCCCGGTCCAGAATTGGAAGTTCGTCAATTCTATGAGACACCTCTTGGCGGTGGCTACCGTTGTCTTCGATAAAAAAACATCCGACTCGAGAACCCGACATTCTGGTGACCTGAGCAGTGCAATCCCGATCTGGATTTTCCGAATCACTCGAAGTTCAGCGGCCCCGCGGCTGTAAGCGTACATCGTCCAGATACGCGTTGATCAAACTGGTTGTGAAGGAGGATCCAGCAGAATCGGAAGCTAATTGAAGAGTGAATGGACCTGTCGATGATGGCTGTGCGTGGACAACTAGAACGGGTTTGATCGACATATGGCAACCGACAAACATCCCGTCCCTTCTATTGAGCAGAAGAAGATACCCTTCTCGACATTGTTCGCCAGCTACGGTCGACCATGGAAACGGAGGTGGTATGCTGAGATTGAATGGCACAGCAAGCAGCAGCGAGATGGGCTGAGAGGAAGAAGTAGTCAAAGACCCAAAGAAAAGAAATCTCGGGGAAGGGCCGAAGGCCCAGGGATTCTTCATGATGAATAACCGAAGAAAAAAAGCGAGAGTCGTTACGAGACAGGGAATATTGAACGCCGCACCACTGGATTGCTGGCCAGCCCAAATTTTGCCTGAGGCTGTCGACGGATCTGTGAGGTGATTCGTGAACCTGGACCAGTGGTGCCACTGGTTGGCAGGAAGAGGATGTCACATCAGGTGACCGTGACCGTTACGAGTCCTAAATTAACCGTTCTTTGTAAGTGGTGGGGACTGGCAACGTAAAGGGTTTTGATGTCTGCGTGCTGATGGCCGTGGCTGCAGCTTCAACCGTCAACATTCTGGCCACACTTTGAGTGGAAGATCTGTCTAGTTTTGGATTCTTCAGGGAATGTCCCGTGCAGATTCTTTATTTTCGCCCTTGAGCCTCCGCCAATAATTCTTTTCTGTCTTGCACAGCCATTTCACAGCCATTTCACCGTCACTTTTTAACCTTTCCTGGGCAACATTTAAAATTTTGGCTCGGGACATTCCCTCGAGATTCGTCTCAAGCGTAATATAAAATTTAGTTTGAATTTTTAGAGTGACTGTGGAGGGCTGCACCCGTGGCCGAAGGATAACAAACAAGGAACAAACAGACATTTGATCAAGCCAGTTGCCAGTCCCCATAAGTGGTGGTGCGCAATGGCCGATGTCAAATCAATATTCCCACGCTTAAGATGCCGAGTTGCCGAGAGTTCGACTGACCCAAATCTCACTGCACGTTTTTCAAGCTTTGCTACTGAGAAACTGTTGATTGGTCAAGAGAGAAAAAATAACAAAATATAATCTCTTCAATATGGCCGGGGGGATTTTTGAGATTCCTCGAAATGAATGAGATCACTATCTGCTTGGGTGGCCCACCTCGGCTAGTTCAACGTAAATTTCAAATTTGGACAATCCCCCCGAACAAATTGAAGAGAATACATTTTTGAATCGTTTTGTCCGCGACATCTATTTGTGATCTCCGCTGTAGAGCTTTAAAAACTTGCAGCCAGTTTCACCTCGAATCATCGGGATGTCACGTATGTAACAGCAAGTCACACCAAGCTGGCACGGTCCTCTTCTTCGTTGTTGGCTACCCTGGATCGTCTAGAAGCTACGCACCTGTAAATGAACTTGATAAAATGTCTGCTTTTGATGAACGATGTTGACTGATGTTGAACAACTTGAACACATGTATAAAAAGCGAGTAAAAACCAAGTAAATTGAACTTAATTTCTGAGCTTCCATCCTCCGAGCTTTGCAACTTTCAAACAACTCAAAAACCACCGGTGATGATGCATTTTGGGTCCTATGGAATAAACGAATCTATCTGGACCTTAAAATCCGATCTTACTGTCGCTAAAGTTGCTCTGGAACCATGGGACCGGTTCTGAAGCATGCCGCTCAGAAACTCTGCCCTATCCTCACGTCGGAGCCTTCTGGTATTATGAATTTTGGGGAGGTGCCCCCAGGACATACTCTCATGTGAATGTACCAAAAAGAATGGAGGAATTCAATGAACTGGTGCCATGGAACGAGCGCGACTCGTGGGTCAACTGAAATCGATCGCGTCCTATGTAACTGTGCACGTGACCGTAACGGTTGATCAATTGAGATTGCCCACCACCATTACATTGTAAGTGTTTGTACTCTTCTCCATTTATCTGATATCCTTTGTCTTGCTCTGGTTTCGTGTTCCACTTTTATTTTTATTTTGCGCAGAGCTGCCTCGATCCATCCACATTGAGATCCTCAGCTGACCTCGGGTTCATGTTACAGCCGTTTTGAGAAAAGAATACCCTTTTTGACAACTTTTTGATGAGGTGGTGCTACTTGATTTTTATTTACCATTGATTGCTGCCGCTTCTTTGTTGACCGCACATTTTGAAAGCCCTCTGCGAAATCGGCTTGCGCGCCGTGAATGTTGAGGTATAGAGGGATTACTTGGTCTTTTATTGGAAGAGATACACTGTGGGTGGGTCCAGAAATACAAAGTTATAGCGCGGACGAGGCTCAGAGCTGTGGAGCAAGTGTGGAGCATTGGTGTAGCCGACGCTAGCCGAGGGCAAATCAGTCAACAGTGGTAAGCAAAAATTCACTCCAGAAAATCCGAAGTTTTGGGGGCCCGGATAACGTTCCCGAAACCTTTGGTTTCTGGTGTACAGAAACTGTTCCCGAATCAAAAGGTTTCGGGAACTGCAGAAACTGTTCCTGAAACCTTTTGATTCGGGAACGGTTTCTGTGCTCCTGAAACCAAAGGTTTTGGGAACAGTTTTGAGAGCAGATATTCTGTTCCTGAAACCTTAGGTTTCAGAAACGTTCTCGAGGCTCCCGAAACTGCGGATTTTCCGGAGTGATTGAGGAGCACCACCTCATCAAAAAGGATATTCTTCTCTCAAAACGGCTGTAGGCAGACTTTGCCGCAGTAATCAGGGTATATTTCAACAACACAAAGCCACAGTCGCCCGCTTCGGTTGACCAAATATTTTAACCCATGCTGATCTCGTGGTTCAAACGTCGCAGCAGCTGCAGCCTCGCAGTTATATCCCCCGAGCATTTTCATGCATAAATACCACAGATTCCCCGGCACTCGTAGCCTAACATTCCCCCAATTCTCGTGTCCACACTCATTGGTTCAATATTGCTGCGCGCTCTCTGGGTTGCATTTTCTGGGGCTTTTGTATGCTGGTTATAGAGTTCTATGGTCCTCAAATTTGCAACCGTCAATTCCCTGTCTACATTGCTGGCCCCGGATTCCCCGATCTCTGTATTTATATCAACGCTCGGCCATTGTTCCTCACCTAATCCAGAAGTCCTCGCCCGTGTTGCCACTTGACACCCACCGGTTTGACTTCGAGCCTTCATTCATCACAATCTCCTTGTTGATCATATGCTGCCCTGGTCAAATTCGGACTTTGCTCCTCCCCTTCCCCGACCGGATACCATCAAGGTTGTCTCTGGAATATTCAATAAGCTCCACAGGTGAACAGCCTAACATCACTTGGTTCGTCCCACCAGCCACATTCTCCTGAAACTTGGCATGCCTTTCATGCAGCAGCAACTTTCTTTATTGTTTTTCTTCTGTGTTTGGGCCGGCAAACCTTTCGTGCTCAATTTACGGTTGACCTGATCGACTTGCCTCTGATCCGCCCGCCAACACCAGGGATATTGATTTTGACTGTATCCGGGTCGTATTGCTGGCTGGCTTCTCGCCGGGGGTAGGGAAGTATGCGCAACCTGCGCTGGAAGCTCCAAAACGTGTACCTCGTCCTGTGTAATCTTCTCCTCCCATCCGATATCTCCGGTCGGAGTATTTACTCGAGGCGTGGACGTGCTGAGTGTCCTCGCGGCACCCAGAGGCTGCAGGAGCGGCGTGCAGGTGTAAGTCTCCTGGTGAATCTCTTTATTTGCGCCGCGCGCTGATATATTCCAGCCTGAGTGGGAATTAGACCTACAGGGATGGTCAATCGCGTACCTTGGTCGTTAACGCCACATCCACCCGCCAAGCCGAACGCGACGAAGAAGTGGTACATAGAGGTGAACAGCATCTTCATGCGACTTCTACGTGAAACATTGACAGACTCGCCCGCATATCTTGCTCTGCTCGTTCGGCCTCGCAGTCGAGGTTGACTCAGACTGCGAAAGACGGCCGAGTCGTGTGGCAGTGGTGCTCGCAGAGGGCACAGTCTCATAGACGGTCGCCGGTTTGGAGTTCAGCCGCGACAAGCGTGAAATTCCGCCTCTGTCCTGCTTTCCGTTCTTGTTAGCTTGCCTGTTCTCGTCGCTGTCGGCCCTCTGGCTCTGGATTCCTCGACTCTCCCTTCCAGCACCAACGATCTACGCCCGGTATGACGAGTCAGCCACTGATGTCTCTTCGCTCTCGTTCCTCGTCCTTAACATGCCTCCCTCATAGCCTCCAAATTTTCACATCCCAGCGGAAATCCACTATTTTCAATGGTTACCTTGACGCCTTCCTACCTTTTTGCTCTCATATCGCCACAAATCCCACAATTCCGCCTTCTAACTTATTCTTAAGACTCGTTCGAACGCCGTGCTTTCCAATCTTCCGAAAATCCAAGATCTCTTGCAAATGACCGCAGCATCGTCTCCACCGGGGGCAACGACACACCAGCGCTGCAGTCTCACCCCCAGTTAATTTGTTGAGGGATGTACTCAACGAACTCACAATTTATCTATATTTCTGAATAGGACGAACACCCAACCGAAATAACTGTCCGTTGTCTGCTAGTCCTCCCTTCTTTTTTGCATCTCAGGCTTGACTCACTCTGCACAGAGCTTCGACTCCCGCGTCGTCTCGTGTGGTTTGTGCTTGTCCGCCCCACAGATTTCCGATCTCTACTGCCGTCCTTGCCCCACCCGTGCAGCTCTCTGGACTCTGCCTGGATCCCGTCAAATTCGCTCGACCTCTCGATATCTTCGTATTCCTGCAGTTTACTGCTTCAAACTTCTTTCGCTACTCCATGATGATCGTACTCATCGCAATCGGCGACAGAGATGCACCCGTCCAAATTGGTTCTCATCTCGTGCATTGCCCCCCTCACCTCGCGCCATCGCAAGTCGTACAGGGAGAAGATAAGATAGGGAATGTGCAGAGCTTCGCATCTATCACAACATCTGTAATGAATCAAACATGAATTGGGCTTGGAACACCCGGTTCAGCTTGAGTCGCGGCCGCCATGGGCGATTTATTGGAGCGTTTCTGGTAAGTTTCGCTGGACAAGGCACTCAATCCCCGGACGTTTAAATCTGAAAAGTCGCCTTGTCTCAAGGATAAATTACATATGCATCACGGACACGAGATGCTCACCTCTGACTGCTCAATCGGACAGCGACCGTGGCGGCATCTTCTCCGAGTTCTTGTGAGAACTCTTTAACCCAGAAACAAGCAGCTGGTACTGTACCTAGGCATGTGTCGCGATCAGTCAAGCATTTAGCTTCGTCTTCTAAATACATCGGCCATGACTATGCTTCAATTTATGCGGATGGCGACCAAATATGCTAGTCCTTCTTCGTTTGAATTTTGTAGCACACAGGAGGAAGGGAAGGAAGGAGCATGTATCATTGCCGAGGTTCGAGTAACTGTAAGCAGTTGTCTTTACCACTTTGTTGCTCACACTGCGCTGCTGTGTCAAACTACCTGGGATTCAATTCCACTGACGCGGACATACACTCATGGCAAAAATGATGGTTTTCGAATATTAATGTACACGGATCTTCGAAGCTACGAAGTCCGGGTGGACTGTTCACATCCCCAGTAATCATCCAACTCAACTGTTCGGACATTGTTCAAATTACTGAGGAGACCAGGAACCGAAAATTGCCGGTTGAAATGCTGCGTGAATATCAAGAAGCCGAAGCAAGGCCCGGGCATTGTGTTCACGCCGAGACTCTCTTCACAGCTCAACACCTAGTACGCATAGTTCGGTTTACACAGAGTTAAATCTACCCTGAGTCTCCTGAAATTGACGTATAAAACCTAAACACCACTGCACCACCTTTCTTCACCAACGCTGAGAGCCCTCACAACATGGCATTCAACTTCACCCGTCTTCTCGCTCTTGCAAGCGCAGTCGTCGCAGTCGTCGGACAACAATGGACTGTTGAGACTTTCTCTCAAACCGGCTGTTCTGGGGGCGTGTTCCTCCCCCCAGTCACTGCGTTCCAGCCCCCAATGGACAGAGGGTCTGGCTATATGCATAGACAGAGCCCTAGACAAGGCAGTCTGGCTATAAGTGGCTATGTATGGCTACACCACTGTAGACATGGTACGTCTTCGTTCGTTGTATCTGTCTACGTGAGCCGACCGACATGGACAGAGGGTGGACCAACATAAAGACCAATGTAGCCAGAGGTAGACCTACATCGAGCAAAAAATCACAACAGTTGGGTGAACGCGTAGACGCACGTAGACAGACATAGACTCCGGTAGCCGGACTGTGTCCATGTGACCTATTCACATATAGCCACAGCTGGACGAGGGGGGACAGAGGTCTGTCCAGCGGGGGCCGGAACGCAGCGAGTCACCGAAGATGGTCCTGGGGGTTGCTGGATCGCTCACTCTGGCTCCCACTCCATCTCTGTCACATCCAACCCCGGAGACCTGACCTGTGAGTGGCACTGAGTGCACAGGCCCGCACAACCCGCTCATCCGCTGATGAAATATGCAGTCTTCTACTATTCCGATTCGTGAGCCATTCTAGCATATGTGGTATCCCAGATTCGGGGTTATAATCTGCCTGCAGAGGATGCAAGAACCAAATTGGTGTTCTGACCGGCACCGGCTGCCAGACCCCCGGCGAGACTGTCGGTACGCACTCGAAACCATGCAATAGGCGCAGAGAAAATGCCGCAACTGCCGCGGCACTGCGAGGAACTGACATGGCGGTGGTTGTGCAATTGCCGTGGCGAGGGTGAAGTGCCACACACTATTTATCTCCTTCCACAGCATGTTGGGAAGCTTAAATCCAGTGAGTGGAATGTTCCTACAATCAAATACCTCTTTTAGCCCAAGAAAACCATCGAACAAAATTGCAACCATATGTCGGAATCGTCCCAAGACGGATCCCAACCATGGACTCCCCGCTCCAGTAGCGATGAAAATACTGTGCAAGCATATATAACACCCAAGAACATCAATTTGAAGAGTTCTCGCGCCAAATGACTTCTATTGAAGGGCAGGAGTTTGTGACTTTGCTTCAGAAATGAAGTTAGACCTAGCTATTAGATTGTAGCCATGGTCAACTCACTTTTCAAGAACTTTAATTAACTCAGAATACCCACAATCTGCCAGGTCTGTGCGACACTTGTCCCTTCATATCCCCACAACGCCACGTTACATCCCCGCAATGCCGCGTCACATCCCCGCATCGCCGCGTCAACGCCTCGGCAGTGCCGCGCCAGTTACTCGCAGTGCCGCGTCAGTGACCCGCAGCGCTGCGTCAGTGCCCGGCAGTGTCCCCTTAGCTCAGATTAACCGTTCTTTAAAGAAATGCTTCGCGATTCTTTGCAACTGTTTGTACCTTCCTCTATTTATCCTATGTCCGGCCGTCCTACTGTGCTCGGCAGCCGCATCTGTGCTGAAAATCCTCTGTACTTTCCCCTTTCCATACGTAGCTATCCCCGTTGCGACAACTACGCACTGCGTAAACTTCGCCGCAGAACGACACGGGACAAAGCCCTACATTCCAACTACAGCTGCAGCCCAACTGCCGCCCAGAGTTATCCCTTTCAGTCGACGTTCCAGAAAAATAATTACTCAGCCTCCATTCCGAATTTGGCTTCATTAGTTTTCGACGAACAAGATGAGCCGCCGCTTCGCTCTGGCAGTGATCGAGTTAACCTACATGTACCCATAGGTGACGAAGATCTAATTCCAATTGTGCTAAAGCTGCTAGGCTATCAGGACAAACTGTATAAATGTTCAACAAAGCTCGAGGTACACCAAATACAACAACGGCAGGGTGGGTTTGAACCCAAGCCCAACGATTCTAGAGATGTCATAATGAAACCAGCTTTCAAAGAACAGTAAATTGAGCACGAAAGGTTTGCCGGCCCAAACACAGAAAGGAAACGAGTAAATTGCTGCTCGAAGGGGATGTCGGGTTCCAGGAGAATTTGGCTGGTGATATGAACCGATTGAGGGTAGGCTGTTTGACTGTGGAGCTTGTTGAATATTCGAGAGACAACATTGATGGTATCCGGTCAGGGAAGAGGAGGAGCGAAGTCCGAATTTGACCATGGCAGCCCACATGATCAACAGATAGATTGCGATGAATAAAGCCTCGAATCCAAACCGGTGGGTGTCAATTGGCGACACTGGCGAGGACTTCTGGATTAGTTGAGGAACAGTGGCCAAATATTGATAGTAGAGAAATGAAGATGTGGCCAGCAATGTAGACAGGGATTTGACGGTTGCGAATTTGAGGACCAGAGAGCTCTATATCCAGCATGCAAAAGTCGCAGAAAATGCAACCCAGAGAGCGCGCAGCAATATTAACCAATGGGTGCCGACGCGAGAATTGGGGGATGTTGAGCTCACGAGGGGCGGGGAATCTGTGGTATTTATATATGGAAAATGCTCGGGGGATATAACTGGGGCGCAGGCCGCAGTTGCTGCGACATGTCAGCTGTACTGCCCACATCTATTGATCTGACGGCTTTCGAACCACGAGACCACCATTTATGGGGTTAAAATTTCTGATTGCTCAGGGAACTGTTCAATCGAAGTGGGTGACTGTGGGTTGGTGCTGTTGTTGAAATTTCCTGCACGGACCTTGACTGCTGCGGCAAACTCTGCCTAACATCAACTTGAGGTCAGCTGAGGATCTCAATGGCGATGGATCGAGGCAGCTCCGTAAAAAAAAATTAAAACAAGACAGATCCTCGCTTCGCTCCGGGAGATTAGGTTCGTAAGGGTCGGTCGAAGTGAGTGTGAGTTAATTATCTGCATTAAAGTAATTATAACTACAGGATATTGAACACGGACAGTATGTACACAGATGCGAGAAGGCACGAAGGGAACCAAAGTCAATTGTGGAGATGTGTGTGCGAAAAGAATAACTCATACCCAAAAGCCAACGAGATTTGCCTGCCGACTACATTGAATCGGATTGGTGTTGGAGGAAGGCGACAGGTACAATAATCAACTTAAAGGCAGGAAATTGCTTGATATTGATGCCCGGCAGTATTCCATAGTCCAAAAGAGACCCAGATGAGTTGTCGCACCAGGACGACACATGAATTCATATTGAGGGGATTAGGGTGTTCTGCGTTGATTGATCGGAAATGGATAGCGGGTTGAGGAGGAAATGAGGGGGTAGGGATTTCGTATTGACGACCACGAGCGGTCCGCGGTTCAACCCATGGAGGAGATAATTCGAGAGCAGTGAATTGAGGTTTGAGAAGGTTGGTTTTGATGACCACTGGCAGCAATTACGCTGGGCCGTAGGCGGCAGCAACTGCGACGAACTGTGCCCTGTCCGAAAAGAGCTACGTGTCGGAGCCACATGAGATTTTCGAGGGAAAATTCTGGGATTCAAAGGAGATACCCGCAGACGGTCAAGAGAGGAAGACGAAAGGATTTGAATAAATGGAGAAAGAGATAAACATATACAAAGAATCGCCGAGGATTTCATTAAAGAACGGTTAATGTTTTGACCATCCTTCAGCTGACCATTTCGCAGTCAATCCGCAGATAAGCGCCGTTTCGCGCAATGAATTCTTTCCTGTGCCGCAGTTGCATTCAACCTGTGGCCATGCAGCACCCCCAAGGATCCGAATAAACAGGGCAGTTCTCTCGGTCTTTTCATCCCCCATCGCCCAAACCATCTTTCTGGGTCTATCCCTCCAACCCCAGCTTCTCAGCTAGGATTGGTTTCTCTTGGGCTCTGCAACTACTGTATAATTTCATTCAATTCGACAGGGGGTGTGACGTGTGACATCTTGAACCAATTCGTCACCTCGTCAACGCCTAAGAATGAGCGTGACAAGGACAAAAAATTCGTCGGACCCTCATATTGTTTCCAAATGGTAAAGGGACCTCAGAGATCTGTTCCTCACCATTTTCGGACTAATTTCGACTTCTGCACTCTATAACGCCACTTGTGCAGATTGTTTTTGGATCTCAGTTGATTTTGGTCAAATTTCGGATGGAAACTTTGTTTCCATGAGGAAAATCGGACGAAAATCGGTCTGACTGCTCAATTTCCAGCCTCTGAACCCCCAAGATTATTTTTGCGGATTCTATATGGCTCTGGAGCCATTATCTGGGGAAACCGTAACAAAAAACATATTCGTCAACCGCCTTGGTGACGCGTGACAACGACCAAAGTTAGGCCCCCCTGTGACGCGTGACCGACGAATTGAATGAAAAGATACAGTACTGGGCAACCATGTCATTCGATCGCTCAATCTACTCGTGCAAAATTGCAAGGCTCATTCTTGGCGTCTCTCCAGCAAGAGTAACTTGTGGATGTTCTGGATCCTCCATCATTTGTTGCTGGCTGGCAATATGCAGATTGGTCTTCTCCATCTCTGGGTGCTGCTGTTTTCTCTCAAACCCAGGGCCAATGCCGATGGCGAGGAGCTTATTTCCTCAAGCTCACGTGAATTCTCGCCTTCGTTCTCCTGTGTGCGCCTGTAGTAGCTCTTTTGAACGTGAATGATATGTCCTTTCTATTTTCTGAATTGCCAGAGCGAAGCGGCGGTATGTCTTCTATCAATCTTCTATCCAGAATGCATACCATCGTTGCCGGGTTTCCAGACACCGGCCACCAAGAATCATTGGCTGTTCTGGTAGAGCTCGTGCGGTGATAGACCTGCTTTGGCTTTACATCTCCTAACAACTCATTTCTGACTGACAGTTCTTCAAGACAGCTGACATCACAGTGTCTGCGCAACTTATTTCCCACAGTATCATTCTGCGGCGGCGGCAGTGTAGCCACTTTTTGTACTTTACCACGAGAATTGTGTGACTTCTGGCCTTGGAAAGCCTGACACTTCAGAACTAGCTACTCTGATCGCTCGAATGGCTAGTCTCTGCCCAGCCTCTCTGATGCACCATTCTGTTCATCATATCGGATTCCATCCTGGTGCCGATTGTCCATCTGTCGCCCCTCTGCAGTTCAACTCCCGGGTAGCGGCATGCTCCAGGGGCAATTCGAGCAACGGGTACTCGGAATTCCAACAGTTGCTGTCGTGGCTCTGAAGGCTACGACTGTAATCTCTATTTGCCCGAGATGGATGCCCGATGGTCCCGCAAGTAGCACTTCAGATAGCTAAAATTTGAATACAATCTGCCATTCATTTGTTCCTCAAAGATTACATCTCGAACAGTTCCCCTCGTAGCACTGTAGGCCCAATATATCTTGGTGTGACTACTCTTCAAAAGGCACTGCTTGGCATCCCAACAGCTCCTTTGACGCCAGAGCTTGCCATTCCATTCTCGATATCTACTGGGAAATTCGGGTTTTCATGGGAGGACTGGAGAGGAATGGTAACCATGGCGTGGGTTGTTGAAAACAGTTGTTCCCTGACATGGTCGCGGGAATTGAGTCTGGGGAACAACAGCACTCGGTAAGCTTATATATGTGGATCGGGGAGAAACCCTACATAGACATGAAACTCAGTGCATAGACTAAAATGGTATAAACGTTGAAAAGAGCCAAGAGAATTTAGGAACACCTACGTCGAACAAGGACAAGGTAAAAACTGAAAAAAAATTGCAGTGATTTCTCATTTTGGAAATGGTGATAAACTTACATTTCATGAACTAAAGTCGAAGGTGAGGCAACGAACTGCAAGTATCATCAGTGACGGCTTAGGTGATGCGGGACGAGCTCACTAGTCCGAGATCGCAGATTGCGAATACCATTGAGATTGCGCCACTGTTGAGAGAGTACGCGACAAGGAGGTTTATTGCCTTGCGCGTTCTAGATCGTCCATTATCTGTATGCCAAAAAAGATAACTGAAACATCACTACTGTTTGATTCCTGTTTTGCTGCGCAGCAAGTGGTATGACATGGCTCCGGCGACGAGGATATCACAAAACGCTTCAATCGACAAAGTGCTGGTGTAGTATGGCTAGGAGAATCAGCTTGATACGCAGAGTGAGTGCAATGAGTCGCGGACGTACGATGTCGGTCTTCGCCTGGTAAACTTTGACCTGGAAACTGATGGTGGCGTCGTTAAACCTCCGCTTTTTGAGCATGGGAGACAACTTGCCCTTCCTGTATAGTAGTCATTGCCATTCCTGAAAATCGGCGGTATCTCAGGAGCTTATTCAAAATTTTAAGTGGAGGGTCAGGTCTACCCACCCAGGTTAGCAAACGCGCAAACTGCCTGAGGTCAAATTAATTTGCGGGACATCTGTGTGTTGAACACCACGCACGATGATCACAGGAAACACAAGGGATTTGTTTGAGATGATGTAGATTCGGTTAGCATAGAAAAGTTGCACCAAAGTGCTCAAAATGGCTGGTGAGAAATCAGTGACATACTCAACCGTCCAGAGAAAAACACTCGTACCTCCAACGTCCATCTGAATCTTCATATACACTGCCATTAAATCACGCAGTCCTGGACGGAATTGCCTATGCTGCTTACTAGGAGACTCCTATGCAGGCGTTGGAAGGGAGGGAGAACCTTTGAGTGGAAACTCACCACGGCGGTGTTTGTAACTTAACGTAGTCGCCGAAATTGATGACGGCTGCGGAATAGTATGAATGAGAAACCAAGGCAAGATTCAAGGTGTCTAATGCGCAGAGAAGAGCCACCTCAAATGGCCCCATGTTAGATAGGTAGATGTGAGTGCATTTTTGACACACACAAAGTTTTTCAAGAAGATCGAGTCCCGCGCAGAATGTTGGGTGAAGTAGCGGTACACTTGCAAGCAAGTAACACCAAAAAGTCTGTAATAACGTTGGGGGTGATTCCGAGATTTGAAAGACCGGCCTACACTGAAGACAGAATCAGTCCAATGAGCCAGGCTCCGAGGAAATCGTGTAGCGGGATGAGACTAGCTCGAGAACGGATAATATCAGACATGGGATCAAGCATCGTCGACGAGGCGACTTACAGCTCGGCGTTTTATGTGTCCACGAATCGGATGCTGTGTTCTGATGGAAATCAGGTTCCTGCTTCCACTGTACTATTTCGACCAAGTATTCACGGCTTGTGATCTGTGACCTCAAGTAGTCATTTTTGAAGTATTTAAATTGCCTTTTTGGGCGATTTTTCACAATTTTCCCACGTCGAAGTGCCGCGATCTCCGCGCTTCTTACTGCTCTCCCGTGAAACTCGGACTGGTCTTGCAGGAATTGCGGATCTTCATCAGTACACGCCTTCTTCTTCTCCCTGCGATTGCGGATCTCTGACACAGCCGGGCGTCGTACTCGGCCTTAGTTCGAGCATCAAGTACCTCCAATCTCGAAAACTCTTCATCGTGAAAATTTCGCCCAATCGACTGTCTATTTGAGGTTTCAAGGATGTCATCCTTGAAATCATAACGCAAAAACTCTGAAACAAATCAGACAGGTGGTGCAGATTACAGCGCGACAACACACTGCATTGACACATGCAAAACACCTAGGTCTGATGATTACGTGGGCTTTGAGGCCAGTGCTTCGCATGGCAGTACGAGTCCGGGCTTTTTTTCAACTTGTGATCAACTCGGATGATCGTACCGGTGGTGATGTTTGTCCACGGCATGATATCTTCTTTGTCGCGCGACACACGCACGCAGTCTCGATCCTCACTTCCGGGCATTCTGGGCGGCTCGGGCTTACAAAGCTTTTTATCCTTCATTGTTTCTCTACCGACTACTACTGCCATCGTGACCGTCATTCAGACTCCAGCTTGGGACGGCTGATCCCAAATGAATCATTTCAACCCCAATACATGTATGTGGTGCGTTGGATTGATGTATCATTTTTCCCACAGATATTGATTATGCAAGGGTGTAAACGGCAGCACATAGCCTTTGATCATTTCGGCGATGCAAGGTGACACAGGGGGCATGCCCCACCGCTTAAAATCTATAAGCCGCAGGCGCTCATGAACGGCGGTTTACTCGCTTATTGATGGCTCGGAGAAATTGCCTCGTGTGTGCCTCATGTGTATGTGTGTAATGTATATTGATGTGTATTGGGTTCAAACCCGGGTAGCAGCATTCCTTTTAAAAACATCACATTTCATTTAGTGCAGGCTCAAAAATACAAGAGGAATGTAATCTGTACCTCCAAAATTACCGGACTCTATAGACATATTTTAGTCCACATTGTTGAGTTTCTTTCGGATGTGTTGTCAGCAGAAAGAACGTGAGCCCAGAAGTGTACAGGTTATATGAATGTTTAATAGATCATGTATACCTTGTATACTTTCGGATACTTCCGGTATACCGCTCGTATATCTAGATTTGCTTACCTGATATGTGACCAGACGTATATCCTGTAGACTTTCGAACACTCATCATCTTGTGTTTGTCCCCAATGCCATTGCAAGGCAAGCACAAAGATTACGGGCGTGACTATCACGTCACGGCACATTTTTTTTGTTTTTTTGCCTCACGCGACGCGTTACACTGAAGAAGGTCGGAAGGGGCCAAAATATGGGCGAGCAAGACGTACAGATTGAAAATACAGATCTTTATGCTCGGGGACCACAGTGCCTCGACAACGTAACCATTTGGGAATTAGCTCGCCACATCCGATAGTTGGGCACAAGATGTAGAGTGATGTCATTTGGCGGTGTTTCAACTTGGGCGGGTGCTTGTGGCGGGAGCACTGGTGGTGGTGGGAGGAGGGAAAGATGCGATGCAAACAAACAACGCGTAAACACAGCACTGCATCCCGATTGTTGTTTGCTGTGATTTATTAGCCCGGCCAGGTATACGAAAGTCTACCAGGTGTATCAAGTGTACAAAAAATATGGTTTTCGTCTGGGTATACAGAAAATACGAGGAGTATACAAAGTATACGAATATTCACTCAATCAATGCAAACTATAGAGCCTAGAATCCTCTGTGGTTCCTCGGAACTTGTCCTGAAAGTTATGATATTTCCAAGGGATACTATTTGTTAAGCAGAAAAATTCATCACCAACTGTTTGCAGTGTTTGAGGAGGAACCAATGGTCTGACTGAATATCAAAGGTGCAACTTGCCACTGCTGCCAGGCAGCCAGATGGAACATAGATAACCCCATCTCTGTTGGCTGCCATTTGGGTGCCTGAGATCTACAGCTTCAAAATGGGTGAGCTTGGTGAGAATGCTGGGACAGTGGTGTAGCACAGTATATTTCAACAGCATGTTCCAGAAAGTGGGACCAGGTCAAATTAATATATTATTCTGAATTTTGTACCAAACAACATTCATCGAATAGCACGAGTGCAACCTACACCAATGGCATATGTGGTCCACAGGAAGTGGGTACTTGCCTAACAGCACTACAACAATGTCTACAGAGAGGCCGAGAGAGTTCAGTAATCTGTTACATGTGTAGCCAACATTCATTATGTATTTCAGAGTCTGCACTAAATAAAATCTGATGTTTCAAAAAGGAATGCTACTACCCAGATTTGAACCCAATCCACATCAATATGCATTACACATACATACGAGGGAAACACGAGGCAATTTCTCTGAGCCATCAACAAGCGAGCTACCCGCCGTTCATAAGCGTCTGCGGCTTATGAGCTGATAAGGAGTGGGGCATGCCCCCTGTGTGAGTAGATCTTGAACATCTGCCAGCCCGCCATTGTTAACACAAGTCCTTCGAGTGGCAGCTTCACCCTGCTCTGGCATCTCAACACAATGAAATTGACCCTACCAGCGATTACAGCACATGGAAACCGACCATTGGACAAGCTGCACCAAAAAACAGCGAAAAATAAAAGGAAAGCCGGAGAACATGATCATGAAGTAATATACTGACTTGAGCGTAAATTGGAGGGACAGGACCAGATGGTCGGGGTGCATGTGAGGTGTCACGTGCCATGTCACGATTCAGGACCACGGACCGTTCCCGGGCCCGTACGGACCCGTAACTCTGCCGGCTGGCATTCACAGCATTGTCTCCTTCACAGCCTTTCCATATGCTGGTCGACTCACATCACATTCCGGACGTTCCGGTAACTTATTCTCCACACTTATGCTATGCTAGGCTATGCTTTGACTCAACCGCATCACGGACCTCCGGTCGTGTTGCCAATTACATTATATCTCCTTTAGTTTTGTATACCACTATAAATAGTGACCTGTATCGTAGTTGTAGTTCAGTTTGAATATCAACTAAGATTGTGTCTACTCCTCTGGCATACTCTTCGGACCTCCACTCTGAAATCGGGCTCTGGGCGTAGTGAAGGGCGCAGCGCACGAGCTGAAGCCAAAGCCCATTCCTACACCTTATAGTTGACACCACCGTGTGGGCCCGGTCGGTCCCGCTGGACTTATCCTTTTTGTCTTTCGACCTTCGGACCTCCCGTAACCTCGGCCTCTCCGGCCACCTCGGTATCCGGTACTTGACAGTATATTCAAACTCACTCTTCTTACGCCCACATTTTTATGTCCTTGCCTGCAAACGTTCAAGCCCAAGAAAGAATGCAGCGGTATCTCGATCGTCTTGCCAGACTCAATCTCACTCCTCCAGCCGAAGTAGAAGCACAACGCCGTGCACACAAGGCTAATTTGAACGAGTTTCGGGCCCGACGAACAAGTGGATTTAACCGCAACACTTACACTGCGGACCTCTGAGATACAGCCAGTCAGGAAATTCGTTCGTCTTTTTATACTCGACAAAACTCCCATATTTCTGGCAACATGGGAACCAGGACTCATACACGTCCTGTGCCGACTCCTACTTTCGTCCCGGCACCCGGTCCAGTACCGGGCCCCACACCAGCCCCCGTTCCTAATCCACCTTCCCTACATTCTCGCCATGCCTCCGTCCATTCACATCATACTTCTGCCTCTCCTCTCGTTGACATTGATGATTCTGCTTCTCATGCACACAGACATCGGCGTCAAGCCAGCCCTTTGAATTTCGATCGGTCACCTCCTCCACGCCCCCGGACTCCCCGTAGTCCTTGGGAAGATCGCCCGAGGCATCATTCCAATCCATTCCGGAACGAGGACGGTACTCCGAGGGACATACCGAGGGATCCACTGGATAATCCAAGCAACGCTGGCAATAACGATAACAATGGGAGCAATAGAGGTGGTAACGGCGGAGGTGGGGATGGGGATGGCGGAGGTGGAGGTGATGGTGGCGGAAATGACAGAGATTCCGAACCATCCTCTCCCTGTTGGGAAAATTTCAACAGGGATAATCCTGCTGATTCTTCAGGGCCATGTCTACGGCCATAGGCCGTGGCCTTGGAAGGGTGCTGAATCAGCACCAACAGCAACAACAAGGTCCCTCTCAGGACAAAGCTCGGGCCCGCGTTCGGGATCCCGAGACTTTCGATGGAAAGGACCCCGAGAAACTCCGTACCTTCCTCTTTCAAGGCATCCTCAATTTTAATGATCGCCCGACGGCGTTCGTTCGAGATGCTCAGAAGGTCAACTACATGATCTCCTATCTCACCAGAGACGCTCTCGGATGGTTCGAGCCTTCTATGGTCAATCCCGACCCCCACAATGTTCCCATCTGGCTCAATAACTATGATGCTTTCGTTTCGGAGCTCCAGCTCAATTTCGGAACTTTCGATCCCCGGCAGGATGCCGAGAACGAAATTGTCGCTCTATGGATGGGTTCAAACCAGCACATCCAGAAGTACTTGGTTCGTTTCAACAAGCTCTCGCAGCTCACAGAATGGAACAACCAGGCCCTCCGGAAGGTCTTTTACGACGGTCTTCCCGAGTGCATTCAAATCAAACTTCGTGATCTTCCCGGCGGGAAGCCGACCGAACTCAGCATGCTCAAAGTCTCTGCTCAAACCATCGACGCCTCCCATTGGGAATGGCAGAAGGAGCAGGAACTTCACCGCGGACGGAATCCGGCCCTGTCTACATCCAAAACTCCGGACTCCGGCAGAAAGCCCAGTACTGACAATTCTTCGCCTAAACATGGTGATTCCAAGAAGAAGAAGAAGGGCGGTGGGGGGAACGGAAGGAACTCCGGCGGATCCCCCGCTCAAGCTTCAACTTCGACTACGGAGAAACCATATGCGAAGGTGCTGGGCCCCGATGGCAAACTCTTGCCCGCAGAAAAGGCCCGTCGGATTGCCGAAAATCTGTGTTTGCTTTGTGGAGGTAAAGGACATCAGAGTGCTGATTGTCCCAAGCGTAAGGCAGCCGGATGCGCCGCCACTACAACCTCGACCTCCACTCCTGCATCCACTCCCGCTGCCGCTACTTCCCAGTCAGGAAACTGAGTAGCGACTCTCGGGACTCCGCACGACCCGAGGGTTGTGAAATGTTCCTCGATCGTGCGGCCAAACCTCTTTTACGACTTAATGCCTCTGCTCTTACGAATCCCAACTCCCTATGCCCTATGTTAACTTCTTCGCAGATACCCACGGAGTTCCGGTCTCTTCTAGATTCCGGGTCATCCAACTGCTTTATAGATCCTGTTCTCTGTACCACCAATAATCTCACGCGCGTTTCTATTCCTCTGATCGGTCTACGTCTCTTGGACGGCTCCTCTGGGACCGTCATTTCGGAAAAGGTGTCCCTGAACATCAACTTCCCTTCTGGTGACTCAACTCCGGTTGAATTATATGTCACAACTTTGGATTCTACTTGCTCTGTTGTTCTTGGATACTCTTGGCTGACCCGCTACAATCCGTTGATTGACTGGGCATCTGGCCAAATCTCTTTCCGCTCACCTTGCTCTGTCAATCCACCTTCGGCCCTGACCAGAGGCCTTCCGTCGGTTTCAGCCGACCCTATTCCTCCTTCAGTGGAAATTCCTGATGCTCCAACGGTCGATGCTACACCCCCGTCGATCTCCTTCATTAGAGCAGCTGCTTTTTCTAGCGCATTACACACTAAAGGCAGTCAATTCTACCACCTAGGCCTCTCAGAGGTGTTAGGACAGTCCTCCGGTACATTGGAAACTCCGGACTTGTCCGCGCTTCCACCGGAGTACCACGACTATGCCGACGTTTTCTCAGCCTCTGAGTCAGAAAAGTTAGCACCCCATCGGCCATACGATCTCAAGATCGACCTTGAGGATGGGGTGGCTCCGCCGCCTGGTCCATCTATTCCCTTTCACAGGTTGAGCTGGCGGCCCTCCGAGAGTTCCTTGACAAGAACCTCAACAATGGCTTCATTCGACAATCGACCTCCCCTCACGGGGCCCCGATTCTCTTCGTCAAAAAGAAATCAGGCGAACTTCGACTCTGTGTGGACTTCCGGGCTCTGAATCGTATCACCGGGAAGGACCGCTATCCACTTCCTCTCATTTCGGACCTCCTGGATGCGGGGCGTAGTGCTAAGGTCTTCACTAAGCCCGACCTGAAACACGCCTACCATCTTGTCCGGATTGCCGAGGGGGATGAATGGAAAACCACTTTTCGAACTCGCTATGGCTCTTTCGAGTGGCGTGTCATGCCTGAGGGTCTTACCAACACCCCTGCTGCTTTCCAGCGTTTTATGAACGACCTTTTCTCGGACCTCCTCGACGTTAATGTTGTGGTATATTTGGACGACATCCTAATCTTTTCGGAAAATCCGGAGGACCACAAACGGCATGTCCGTGAAGTGCTTAAACGCCTTCGGAAAGCCGGTCTCTTTGCTTCGCTCAAGAAGTGCGCTTTCAGCGTTGAGACAGTGGAATTCCTCGGGTATATTCTTTCACCCGAGGGTCTCACCATGGATGAGTCCAAGGTTCAGGTTATTCGTGACTGGCCGGAGCCCCGCAAAGTCAAGGACGTTCAGTCTTTCCTTGGCTTCGCAAATTTCTACCGACGATTTATCGCCGGATACTCCGACATTGTGGTGCCGCTTATGCGGCTAACCCGAAAGTCGGAACGTTGGGTCTGGTCACCGAATGCCAAAAGGCGTTTGATGCGCTTAAAATTGCTTTTACTTCTGCCCCCATTCTGACTCATTGGATTCCAGGCGCCCAGTTGACACTCGAGTCGGACGCCTCCGACTATGCCATAGCGGCTATTCTTTCCATCACCTGCCCCGACGGAGAAATCCGGCCTATGGCCTTTCATTCGCGGACGCTCACTCCGGCGGAGCTCAATTATGACGTGCATGATAAAGAGCTCCTTGCCATTTTTGAAGCCTTCCGCGTCTGGTGCCGTTATCTGGAGGGTGCGGTACCCGCTATTGACGTGGTTACTGATCACAAAAACCTGGAATACTTTGCTACGACAAAACTTCTGACTTGCCGGCAAGCCCGGTGGTCGGAATTCCTTCACGCTTTCAATTTATCCTTCGTTTCCGGCCAGGCGGCTCAGCGGAAAGCCCGATGCTCTCACTAGACGGTGGGACGTCTACCCAAAAGAGGGGGATAGTGGCTATGCCAGTGCAAATCCGCATAATTTCCGACCAGTATTCACTCAGGATCAACTGGGTGCGTCTCTTTGTGCCTCTTATTTCTATGAACCAGCACTCCGAGCGGCGCACATAATGGATGTTAATCAATTACATGCGGACATCCGAGAGGCTCTTCCTACGGACTCGATTGCTTCACGTCGTCTTAACGATACCTCGGACCCCGGTGGGTAACCCGAGATGGCCTTCTCTATCAAGATGGACGCATTTACGTTCCCGATTCTGCGGAACTCCGACTCAGGGTTCTACTTGACAAGCATGATCATCAGATCTCAGGACACTGGGGCCAGAACAAGACTCTCGCCCTAGTCCGTCAGGAGTATGTATGGCCGGGCCTCGGGCCTTCATCAAAGGTTATGTACGAGCTTGCGTTCTTTGCAAACGCAGCAAATACACTCACCATCGACCTTACGGACTCCTACGGCAACTTCCTGTCCGGAGCGTCCGTGGGACTCTATCTCCATGGACTTCATTGAGCAACTTCCGCTCTCTGATGGTTATACCAGCATCCTTGTCATTGTCGACCGTCTCTCTAAAATGGGACTCTTCATCCCTGCCACGGAAACTCACGGCGTCCGAGTTGGCTCACTTATTCGTCCTTCATGTCTTCTCCAAGCATGGGTCCCCAATCATGTCACTTGTGACCAGGGCTCCGAGTTTGTTAATCATTTCTTCCGTTCCCTGGGCGAAGCACTTGGAATGTGTCTTCACTTTACTGCTGGCTACCATCCATCAGCCGACGGACAGACCGAGCGCGTCAACCAGATCTTGGAACAATACATCCGGATGTACTGCAACTATCAGCAGGACAACTGGGCTCCACTTCTTCCCCTTGGCGAGTTTGCATACAATAACACCCCGCACGATACTACCGGAGTGTCCCCGTTCTTTGCCAACAAGGGCTATCATCCCTCAGTCACGGTACACCCCGAGCGCGATATCACGTCCGCCCGGGCCCGCGATTTTGTCACTGACTTGGATTCCTTACATCAAGAGCTCCGCAACCAGATGAGCGCTGCACAAAAGCGCTATCAGGGTCCTGCAGACAAACGGAGAGCTCCGGATCCAAAGATTTCTATCGGTGATGAAGTAACACTGCTGGCTTTCGGACAGCCCGACCAGCCAAGAAGTTCTCAGAAATCTTCTATGGTCCCTACGAAGTTATCGCCCAGCCCGGACCGGCTTCTTTTACCGTCAAACTACCCCGAGACATGCATCAAATCCACCCAGTATTCCATATCTCCCAACTCGAACCCGGACACCCCGACACTATACCCGGACGTGTTCGGCCTCGGCCTCCTCCTATTGAAGTTGAAGGTGAACTCGAGTACGAAATTGCAGAGATTCTGGATAGCAAGTTCGACCGTCGTCGGAAGCCTCCGCTTATGTACCTCGTTCGTTGGGACGGTTATACCGGCTCACGCGAGGAAACGGATTGGTTGAAAGCCAGTGAGTTGGATAACGCATCCGAACTTGTTGAAGAATACCACACCAAATACCTGGACCGCCTGGGTCCCTCATGAACTACGGCCCTCCGCTTCGCGTCGAGCGTCTCACAGGTTTTTACGCAATGAAGGTCTTCTGAGCGTTTTTCCTTTAAAAAACTTTCTTGTTTTCTTTTACTTATTTTTATGTCTTACAAGCATCGAAAAAACATTATTGCCAAAAAATATACTACAAGTTCATGTTATCATGGGGCCATCCGGCCCCGTACTCATTCGCCCTCCTTGCTTCCACCCTCGCCCTCCTTGTCTCCACCCTCGGGTTCCTTGTCTCCACCCTCACCCTCGCCCTCGCCCTCTTTTTCCTTCTCCTTTCCGCCCGATCCACCTTCATCCTTGTCCACCGTCTTTTTCTTCTTCCACCTTGGCTGCAACGGGATGTACTCCAGCGGCCCCGCCGGCATGGAAGTCATGAAGTCTGGGCTGCTCCGCCGGACGAAGGCCTCCATGATTCGCGCCATGTGCTGGAGGGCTCCGGCGGATGCCTGGGACGTGAGGACTTGCTGGCCGAGGAGCCTCTCGAGGTTGTCGAAGCTCTTCTCCACGAACCCGTCGTGGGACTCTCTCTCCTTCCTCTCCCACTCCCACTGCGCCCTCTGTTCCACCATGTACTCCTCGACGGAGTCCGAAAGTCCTTGTAGGACTCCGGTGAGCCCTGACAACCCAGCGACGGAGTCTCCGTCGGAAAGGCTACATTTCACCTTTCCCTTGGAGCATGCTTCGCATGCGCGGCTGTGGCGACCCTGTGCCTGGGGCACGCACGGAATCCCGGTTTTATGGCACCTTTCACACTAAAACCATCTAAGTCAGCTTAAAATTGGGAGTCCGCACTGCGACGCACCTTGGGGTCGTACTCCCCGACCTTGGGTTTCTTCTTCTTCAGCGCCTCCGTCTCACTCTCATCGCTAATCGCGGCCTCATCCCGGTCCCGCTTCTTCTTTTCCTTCTCCTTCTCCGCCTTCTTTCTGGCTTTCTTGGCCTCCTTCTTCCTCTTCTCGTCGGCCTCCCGTTTCTTCTCCGCGGCCTCCTGAATTTTCCGCGCTTCCTCTTCTCGGGCCCGTTTCTCGTCCGCCTCCTTCTTCGCCGTGCGCAAGTTAATGCGCAGGTGCTGGTTATCCACCGAGAGGTGCTCGGCGTCGTCTCCGCTCATCTTGATGAGGCGTTCGTGGAATTCAGCCACGGTCTCGTTGAGTCCCTTGCCGGTATGTTTCAGGGCCATGGGGATAGTCGTGCGGTGGGTACGGAGGACGGTGGTGGCGGTTTGAGGACAAGAAGTTTTTTCTTGATCCGTTCGTCACGTGAACCTATACAGTGATCGCGGAGTACTCCGAAACAGCATTCCGGCTTATGGCCTCATGGGTTCGGCCTTAAGAGGGGGATACTGTCACGTGCCGTGTCACGATTCCGGACCACGGACCGTTCCCGGACCCGTACGGACCCGTAACTCTGCCGGCTGGCATTCACAGCATTGTCTCCTTCACAGCCTTTCCATATGCTGGTCGACTCACATCACATTCCGGACGTTCCGGTAACTTATTCTCCACACTTATGCTATGCTAGGCTATGCTTTGACTCAACCGCATCACGGACCTCCGGTCGTGTTGCCAATTACATTATATCTCCTTTAGTTTTGTATACCACTATAAATAGTGACCTGTATCGTAGTTGTAGTTCAGTTTGAATATCAACTAAGATTGTGTCTACTCCTCTGGCATACTCTTCGGACCTCCGCTTTGAAATCGGGCTCTGGGCGTAGTGAAGGGTGCAGCGCACGAGCTGAAGCCAAAGCCCATTCCTACACCTTATAGTTGACACCACCGTGTGGGCCCGGTCGGTCCCACTGGACTTATCCTTTTTGTCTTTCGACCTTCGGACCTCCCGTAACCTCGGCCTCTCTGGCCACCTCGGTATCCGGTACTTGACAGAGGGCAGGGCCTAGCCTCAGGGTAAGGGACACTGTATACAGGACACTGCGCTCAAGACATACGATCTCTATGGCTCAGATAGGAATCCATAATGTTTTGGGTCGCAGAAGAGTCGAGAAGACAATTTTCGCCCTCCGCAGACATGACCGACAGACTCAGACCAGGGCATCGGCAGTAACCGTATTCGACATCGAGGGTGCAGCGAGAATAGCAAGTACGCAAACCAGGAAGATTAACTGGACAGGGGGCCTGAACGCTTATGAAGAACATCGAGGACAGCATCGAGAGCAGAAGTATGGGAGCAGGAGACAAGAAATCGAGGATGCTCAACGTCCGATCAGACTCGTCCTCCGATCCCTCGTAGTCGCTATCGTCCTCCTTCTGATCCAAATCCCACTTGTCAATGTCCATGTCCAACGCCACATCATCCGCATTGAAGCGAGTCAGCGTGGGAGACGCCACAAATAACTCATTCTCCTCCTCCTGCTCGGGCTCGTCATCGCTGTCGGGTATATCTGCAAGGCCAGGGACATTGTTGTCGTCGTCGAGGGTGGGTGCAGCGACGTCGGGCAGCTCGATGTCGGCAGGGGCAGCCATGGGATCAACCGTCATAAGAGGTAGGAGGTCGGCTACCGGCGTTAGACGACGGCGGGCGTGAAGGATCTCGAATTGCAGATTAAATTCGGCGAGCGGGGTTATCAACGCGCCATGGGTGAGTGCGGCCAGGCCAACGGACAGGATGTCAGCCACAGGCTGCTCGTCGTCGTCGTCCAGAACTCGACCGGGCTGCTGCATGTACACGTCGTGCTCATCGAGGCTGTCCATGAGCGTGGCAATATCTTCGCCCAAATCGGGAATGGTGTGCTTCGAGCCTTGACGCGCGCCGAGATCGGTGTGAATGCGGGTCGCGAGAGTGCGTAGGATGCCGACACAGGGGGAGATCATGGCAAGCCAGTCCCAGGAATGGCCGTCCCCGTCCGCCTTGTCGATTTTCTGTGGGATGGAGGTCAGTTGTTGTTTGTGCACAAAAGAATAATCACGCACTTTGATCCAAAAATTTAAATGCTCCTGTACAAGGTCGATCTCGACGAAGCTATTGGGTTTGCCAGTTGGATTGAGAAGCCAATTTTGAAGAACAACGTGCCTATGTCCAGAATGAGCGCAGAATGGGATGATGCAAAGAATTCACTCACTTACCGAAGCTCCTTGGTCCAGACACAAATGAGATTGTGCAATAAATGGAGCATCTCATGTGCGTACTTCGAGCGCCCGCTGCCCCAGTACGAGAAGGCCCAGAGGCGAAGAATGTTGACAACGCGACCAGAATTCCCTGCCTTTATCGCATCCGTGAACTCGCGAGTCAGCAGGGCGTCACGCATGAAAAGAATGGTGTTCTCGAATACCATATCACCCTTCTTGACATGGGGAAGGGAGCCTTCGGGTTTCTTGCCCTTGTTGGCGGCCTTTGCGTCGGCATCGCGCTTGCGCTCATCCGGAATGCGCTGCTCGCGAAGTTCTTGGACGCGATCGGGATCGGCGTAGCCCGTGTAAATGGCCTTGGTGTGGTCGACGATGGTGGTCCATGAGTTGATGGAGGAGGCATACACGTCGAGGGATTCCTTGCCGGAGACGAGAAGGAGACAGTGGAGGACGCACGCATAGAGTGAGACCATGATGAGATCACGGCAGGTGCGGAATGGGGGTAGGGAGGTAAGTGTGATTGGCAGCCTGTCGAGGACTGGGAATTGTGCGCATCTTGGTCTGTACCGATGCAGCAGGAATGGTAAAGACTTGAAATAATACTCGGCTCGCAGCTTACTGATTTTTTGCAGGGCATTGACATTTCTGATATTGAGTTCGTAGTTCAGTGGAAAATCCCAAAGAACCTCTCTTCATGGGTCCAACGGGCTGGCCGTGCAGCCCGCGGACGCGGTACTACGGGCATGGCCATAATGCTGGTAGAGCGGTCGGCTTTTGAAGTCGGCGCGGATGCTGTACAGGCTCAAGCTGATGGTGGTGGTGGATGAGGGCGGGGGAGAGGCCGCAGAACACGGGGCCGAGGTGGTGGAGGGCGAGGAGGGGGGCGTGCTGCCGGGACAATGAAGCAGGGAAAAGATTATGCTGTAAGTCATGGTCAGAAGCATGGATCTTACAAAGGCTTGGACGATGCGAGACCGGAATCTTCCACGGCTGTGGTAGATATCCCTGCGGACGCTCCCGGGGAAGGCCTGTATGATTACATTCAGGCGACGGCATGCCGGCGACGTGTCCTCGCGAATATCTTCAAGAATAACGAGCCGAGTAAGTGCTTTGGATTACTTGCTATGTTACAAATTCTTATTATGTGTTCAGACGTCACCGCACTGGAATGCTGTGACCTTTGCAATCCCAGTCTCTTTGACCACACCCGACCCAGTAAACCCGTCTGCGCTACCAGACAGAAGGGGATACGGCGGGGACCTCCCGTCGACTCTGTCCGGCAGGCACTTTTTACCTGGAGACGTAACATCAAGAAGATGCATTACCCACGCGCCCTTTTTGCCGCACACGTATTGCTTGATGACTCGACATGCGAGCTCCTTTCTTCGGTGGGGCCGATCGACAGCGAGGATATGCTCAAACAACTTCTCGAATCCAGCTGGTCGCTGTGGGACAAATTTGGCACTCATTTGTATGTTTACCTCCACGGCTTAGATATTCCCCCCTACCCGCACCGCCGCCTCGACAAAAAGCGACTTCTGGTGAGAATCCAGCAGTAACCCTCCCGACTCATCGCTACCTTTATCTGAATCGTCAACGCCCGCTGCCATTAATCCCAGCACTTCAAAAAAGCGATCTCATCCCACCCACAGCACACTGTCAGATACAGCCGCTAATCCAGCTCAACGCCGACGTCCGGAGCCTCCTACACCGAATTTCTCGTCGCAGAGCCCCTCTTTACCTTCCCAGCCTCCTCCCCCACGTCCTCAACCTCGACCTCGACCTCGTAAAACAAATACACCGGCATCATCTTCGCAGACATCAAATATCCCGGCTCCACACTTTCAAGCACAAACACAAAATCCCTGTGACAATGAGGTGTATATATTGAATATTTAATTGTACTTACATGTCCCACGCTGGATTACGCTAGTTACGTTAGTCACGTGTATTACATAATATTATCTTTTCTTACTTGCACTCCCATGATCGTCTGAAGTCGCCGCCAACGCGGGCTCGAGCGATCCGTGCAACCACGTAGATCCTTGCCCCGGCTGAGCACCCATATCCTGCTCACCTCTCAAGGTTACATGAGCCCGGGTGCGCGTGACACACCTCCTTGGCTAGGATCACAGGCTCGAGCCCGAATACGAGCGCTCGCCCTAGGTTTGATACTCGCATATCGAAGACTACACTCGTAGTGTAGTCTCTCAGATCTCCTCTCGCGAGAAGTCCCTTCAGCTGAAGCCACACCGCTTCACAGTGGTGGACAAACTGGGAACTTTGTCAAGCGAGATGGAGATCTGTGCCTCGCGACTATTCACCCAAACGACCTCTTACGCCGGCGTTAATAAGAGCATGGGAGAACTCGAGTTCCTCTCGATCTCTGCTCTATCAACTAAATTCATGCCGTCGCGTGGACGTCGTCTGGCTATCTGCTCTTGGAAAATTCACCTCCGTCCATTGCGCCATTTTTTACGATCGGCGGTTAGCCATTTGAAATAGGAATTTCTTCTCCTTTTCATGGCACTGCGTTCTCCGAGATTGGACCGTGACTATCGCCAAAATTCCCTACAGCCATTTCACTTCTTTCGGCTCTCCCTTCGTTGTCCATGTCGTCGCCCTTCTCCCTTGAAGGTATTACACTTGGACGACCCCTGCTACGAGCAGGTGACGACAATCATTCCTTTTTACCCCTCGATCGATCACTCCATGCGAGACGGTCCTCGAGATCACTCAATAACTAATACCCCTCCTTATAAAATCGGAGCGCGATGGAAATCCCCCTCTTGAACTACGACTATGCCACCCAAGAAAAAAGATACTTCCCCGCCTCCCAATCCTCACCACACTCGCCAGCAAGGCCCTCTGCAGGCGAGTGGCGAGGCGACTAGCGCCCCTCCTTCATCCCTTGCTACCCCGGCCCCAGGGGCCGGAGCCCCTAGCGTCCGCAAAGTCAAAGCGGTAGATAAACCCACGGCCGCCTCAGGCAGCAGCGGAAGTAATCCCGCTGCGGGGTCAGCAAAGGATAAGCATAAAGCGGTGGATAAACCCGCCGCCGCTGCCAGCGGCGGTGGACGCAATCCCGCTGCGACCACGACCAAGAAGAAAGCGGGCGCTGCCACCGCTGAGAAAACCGAAGGTGTAGTCGGCGGTAAAGCGAGCACCGTAGCTGCCGACGCGGGCGTAGAAGTAGAGAAACCCGCCGAGACGAGCGGACGTACTCCTTCTTTGCCTGCAGGGATTCCTACGGCCCCTCGTCCTCCTAGTCTCTCCAGTCTGCCGGATCTACGAAGTGTTTCCGATTCCTCAGTTTCGGAGGAGGAAACTACCACTGCGCCGCGGTCACCTGTGCGGTCGGGATCCGCTACTGGGCCAGCGTGGTTCTCCTCGTTCCCGATTAACCGCCAGATGTTCGCAGCTGATGCCCACGTCGTGAATCCCGAAGCATCCGTTACTCCCTCCTTGGCCTCTTTGCTCAACCCCGCTTCATCAGCGCCGGGTAACCCAAAAGTGTCCCCTCCTCGTTCCGATCGTTCGACCTCTTCGGCTCGTCCCAGTGGACGCGGTGTCCTTAATACGGAAAGCGTGTCTCACCTCTTTTCGTCCAAACTCGAGGACACTCGTATCTTCGTCTCCCTTTGTCGAGACATCGAGGTTTTTGATGAGGAGGTTGGAGCCTCTCTCTTAAAGTACCACCCGGTCTACGATCCTAACCGTGACCACGATCCTCTCACTTCTTACGGAGCCATCGACGGGTTGCTGCCAGGGAAGAACACCGAGGAAACCATCGCGTTCAGGGACATCGTCATGCGCTGGGAACTCCCCCACATCAATCTGTATTGGGAAACACTCGAAGAAGGGATTGCCAGTTTTGGCCGGCAGAAACCCGCTCACGAGCATTTGCTAGCCTACCAGACGGACAAGGGACCGATCTATTCACTTGGGTCCTTCCTCCTGGAACAATTCGCGCAGCTCGTCCTTGCTGCCAAACAAGTTTTGGACGGATTGAGCGAGTTCCTCGACCGCCCCTTCCGTAACCGCTTCACGGTCGACCCAAACTGGCAGCTCCTGCGTCTTATGGAGTTTAATGTCAGCCACAATCAAATCCTCATGTCGTTCGCTACGCTTCAGCACCGGTTGAGCCAATCTTCCAAGCATATCTGGAAGCATTTACGCTCGATACAACTCGTCTACGGTCAAGAAGGATTAGATCTGCTGTCGTCGATTGATTCCACCCGAAGCTCCGTTCGCTCCAACTTCGGAAGAGACGAGCCGCAGGTCGAGCTCGCCAAGCTCCTTGCGCGCCCCGATTACGGCTTGATCGGTGATACTATAAACGTGCAAGCTCGAGCCAGGATCGTCGCCGAAGCAGCGTTGGAGCCGCGCGCCAACTTTTATAAAGTCAAGCCCGTTGAAATGACGACTATCCCCGACGTGGAACCTCCTATTCCGGACGCGATCCCTCCCGTTTTCCTCGCCCCTACGCCAATTACGGGAGTTGCGCCCGCTCCAATCAAACCTCAACTCCGATTCACGGACGTGCCTCCTTCTCTCTCCATCGCGCCGCCTGGGTCAATCAGTTTCATGCCAGGAATCGGCCGTGTTGCAGCTGCTTGGGAGCTTCAAGGCTCAGCGGCTCGCGTACCTCGCCCTGTTCAATTCCAGCCGGGCGCTAACATCACGGAAGTTCTTTCCGCCATGGCCGCGAACAAAGCGACCGATTACACCGCCGCTGCTGCTGCCGCCGCCTTTGCTCATAACGGTCAGACGACCCCTGGACCGGGGGGTAATCCAGGCGCTGGTAATGATGGCGGTCCAAGCGACGATCCGTCCGCGCCTTCGGGCGGTGGAGGTCACGGCAATGGTGGTGGTGGAAATGGCGGAAACGGCGGTGGCGACGGCGGTGGAAACGGAGGACCCGGAGGTGGAAGTTCGCCACCAGGTGCAGGACCTCCCTCCGGTGGGAATCCAGGAGGTGGTGGAGACGGAAATCCAGGAGGAGGCGGAGGAGGTGGAGGTTCAATACCTCCCTCCAACGGGAATGGCAACCCCCACGATTGGCAACTTAATCATAAACTTAATCTCCAGATGGTGCCCGCATGGAATGGTCATGGCAAAACGGTCATAGAGTATCTCTCTTCCGTAGCGGAACTCGTGCGCCTCTCCCCCCCAGATGGTGGTCGATCTCGGCACCATGGCTCCCCTGAAGTTTACGGATCGCGCTCAGAAGTGGTGGCAAACCCAAACGCTCAAGTTCCGCAATTCCGTCAGCCAAAGCTGGATTCTCCTATACAAGGCTATCCAGGTGCATTTCCTCAACGAAATTTGGGTTCAGAAACGCACCGCCAAATGGGAGGAGATGCGCTTTCGGCAGAAAGGTCATGAAAATGAGTGGCCCCTCGACTTCGTGCAACGACAGATTCTCTACCATATGTTCCTCTTCCCAAACGAACTCGACGGACCCACAGTCATCGCTCGGCTTTTGCGTAATGCGCCGGATGTTTGGCTGGGCACCGTCAACTCCACCATATACCACGACGTGTTCTCCCTCAAGGCTGCGGTGGTCATATATTGCCCTACGCTCATGGCGAACTGGAACAATGCCATCAAGCTGGGTAATCTTAACCAGTATTACCCCCGTCGTCGAGTACACGTCGCGGAAGTGGAAGAAGAGGAAGAAGTGGGCGAGTCTACGACGAACGATGATCCCAAAGCAGCTTTTGCTGCGAACGGGTATACTCGTCCCCGCGGGGTCAATGCCAGACCCAGTTCCTCTAAAACGACGAACCCCTCTAAGCCCCGATGGCCCGAAGGTAAAACCGTCAAGGGTTACGCGTTCGTCAAACGGGACGATGTCCACAGCGAACGTCCTCCTCCGGGAGGCTGCTATATCTGCACGAGCGATAAGCACTATGCCCGCTGTGAGCCTCCACTATGTGTCGACTCTGGCAACTGCCCAAATGCGCAACAAGGAGAAAAAGAGGAGACCAAAACAATAGTGCGGACGGATGGCGGAGCATAACTTCAAATCGGACACCGAAATGGACATAAAGGACTGCGGGATAAAAACGCCAGCGGAACTCTCAATAATACACGGCGACATAAGCGTTGGTAAAGGTGTCACTGGCAAATCCGCAATTCCATACAAGACCGCACAATGCTCCGCTCGCACAGAATTCCCTGTTCTCGCGTCCCCGCGCCCCTTTTCGTGTTTCTACGCCGCGCTACACCGTCACACTTCCATCTGCACGAGCACCCATTTCCGCCGCGCGATACATGCCCGCTCGCTGTTTTCCGCATGCCCGCTTGCATTTCCGCATTCCCACTTAGTTTACCGCACGACCCGCTCGCCGTTTTCAGCATGCCCACTTGCATTTCCGCATTCCCGCTTAGTTCGCACGCCTACGCCCGCTCGCATTTCCGCTGCGCGCTCACTGTTTCCCGCATGCCCGCTTGCATTTCCACATTCCCGCTCAGTTTTCCCCATGCCCGCTCGCATTTCCGCTGCGTGCTCGCTGTTCCCCGCACGCCTGTTCGCCGGAACGGGCGCGCTCGCCGTTTCCCACGCGCGCTTCCTCCTCCGCCTCGCGCTTCCTCCTCCGCCTCGCGCTTCCCCTCCACCTCGCACTTCCCCTCCGCCTCGCGCTTCCCTTCCCCTCCGCCTCGCTCGACTTCGCCTCACTTGGCTTCGCCTCGCCGGCGAAGCCGAGCCAGGCGCCAAACGCGATAAAGACAGGTTATAGGACGAGTAGGGTATGAATATGGAGCTCGAAGAATGGCCGTCAAAGAGGAGTAGGATGACCAAGTCAAGAACATTACTAAACGACGAGGAGGTGAACTCCGTCAAGGAGGAATAGGCCAACCAAGTCAAGAATGATATCAATATGACGAGGAGATGAACTCCGTCAAGGAGGAGTAGGACAACCAAGTCAAGAATGGTATCAATATGACGAGGAGACGAACTCCGTCCAGGAGGAATAGGCCAACCAAGTCAAGAATGGTATCAATATGACGAGGAGACGAACTCCGTCCAGGAGGAATAGGCCAACCAAGTCAAGAATGGTATCGATATGACGAGGGAAGGAATTCCGACAAGAAGGAATGGGTAAAACAGAGCGAGAACGATATCAACGCAACAAGAGGACGAATTCCGCAGTGAAAGAATTCGACCGACTCAAGAACTGCGCTGTAAAAAAGGTCTCCGCGCTGGAAAGGAGCTATCCAACTCGAGGAAAAGTAACAGGACAAAGGAGAAACAGGGTCTACGACACGAGAGGAGCTTGACCAGGCTGACGACAACGTTATAGGAGTACCTCCGTCAAGGGGCGCTTCACCAGCAAAGGAGAGGAGGAAAGCGGACTCCTTCAGGCCTAAAGGGGGTAGGAGCTACCTTGTGGGCTGAGGGCTGTGTCTAGAATGAAGAACGCATGTCAGGACGATGTGCCGGTGGCTGGGCAAAGAGTATAAAAACCTAGCATATTATTCGAGAATGGCATCTTGTATTTCCCCACCTAAATTCCTAAGGCTTTCACAAGCCGAGAAAGAAACTCTTCCTCCGTCTTCGGACACGAGACGGATACCAAACCGAAGTACCACAAAGTACAGGTTAAAGCAAGACCCGGAGCGCAAGGAGTGGCCAATCAGTCGCTTCCGGTAGGGAACTCCGACCAGAAAAAGGACCAGGTCGTATAGGAGATCCTGAAAACGATAAAACGCCACGTACCGAAGGTGGAGTGGTATCAAAACAGCCAGCAACAGAATTTCTGTTAGCGTGTAACTGTTCCGACCGAGTAGTATCGGAAGGCAAACGGTCCTTGACTTGGGATAACTCGGAGAAATCCAGTACCCATAGCCATCTACCAACCGGCACGGTCACCTCGTCAGCGAATATCTCGCCTCGAGGTTCAAGCGGAGACATAAAGAAAGGGGTCCCAAAGGAAGGGAATTGTGGAGTTTAGGCTACGACATTCGAAACAGGCCCCGAGGTCCCGCACATTAAAACGGAGAAGATCAAAACGGAGAAATAAAACCGCAGCTCAGAAAACCCTACCCACTGCACAGAGCAAACACCCAGAGGAAGTAACGCGACTCTATCCGCGACTCCTCCCGTCCTCCCTCGATAGGAGCCTGTATAGGATACGCAACCGAGTTATCGGACCCTGGAAGGCTGAAAAGGAGCGAACTCGGTACCCCCCAGCGCACCAAGGCTTCTCAGTGCTCCGTGCTGAAAGCCTGTAAATAACAGATCCTGCCCACCCATCTAAAAGATCTATCCCTTGTAAAAACTTAACCCATCGTACTTCGGAGGAATAAAAACCACCCGACACTTGTTACACAAATTTCCCCCTAGAGGACAATACCTTTTCTGCTGTACTGTACCCACAGACGTAACATTCGTCTGACAGTCAAGAAACCGCAGTCTGCATCACACCGCGACTGTCCCCACTACGGAACCTGGCTTACGATGCGCGATGCGAACTTGATAGACAGTGCCGTAGACAGCGTACAAGAATCCGAGGACCTCCTCGCTTACTTAGCCATGATGGTCGAAGTTAATGGAACTGATTCGGATTATGGTCGTGAGCTCGCTAAGATACTGAGTCAACGCCCTCTCGGAAAGGAAATTCACGTAGTGGACGCTGGCATTACGGGAGCCGCTCGCGCTCACCTCCCTTCTTCCCAACATCATCGCAACGGAAGAAGGAGAGAGGAAGCCGAGCGAAGAAAGTCCAAACCCGTCCATCTCGATAAAGGGAAACAATCTGAGACTGAGAATCCCGTCGTCGATATTCCACGAAAAGCCCACCGCTATAAGGACCGAATTGCTCGTGAACTCCGAACGCGTCGAGATCCGAGCAAGACGGTGCCCCTTTCCTCTCCAGCTCCACCTCCTTCTCCTGTAGCGGTACCCGAAGGAGAAACACGTGAAATCGTAAAGGCACATCTTGCACGATCTATGCCACCCGGGTTAAACTCCTTGGGCATACGAGCGCTTCACTTACGCGTGCACGTAGGAGGACCAGACGCTGCCCCAATTCGAGGCCGACTCGATTCCGGAGCTGACTTGACGCTAATGTCGGAAGAGTATTTCAATTCTATACCAGGACTACCTAAACCTCGGGAAGGATTGAGAATGCAGCTTTATGCGTTAACCGGACAGGCCAAAGTTCTCGGCTATACGCGCTTCACGATGTACGTCCTCTTGGCGACTGTCGTTCTTGTAAGCTTTGAAGTCGAAGCGTACGTTGTCCGGAATATGTGCGTCCCTTTGCTTTTGGGAGAAGACTTTCAAATCTCCTACGAACTGGGGGTTACGCGCTACTCCAATGGACATTGCGACGTTCGGATTGGACAGTCGGACCTTGTGCTCCCCAGATCCTCGGCGCAACGAGTTGATCTGGGTTTCGAGATTTGCAAGGTCCACGCGGTCAAAGCCAAGAGTTTTCTACGCCGCATGGCTGCTCGTCGAGAGCGCGCTCGAGCCCAACGTCGCGGAGAAACCAAATCCTTACCCGAAGTCCTCGCCACGGCGGACATTTTATTGTCGCCGGGCTCTGTTCACAGCGTTCCAGTGACGGGGCCGTTCGATGGCAGGGACGATTGGCTAGTCGAAAAGCTCATCATTTCCACGGATGATGCTTCAGTGGTTGCCGCTCCTACCACCTGGATTAATTCTACCTCGCCTTACCTTCCGGTTGCCAACCCGAGTACTTGGCCATGGTATATTAGGAAAGGAGAAGTGGTTGGTTACCTCCTCGACCCCGAAACCTATGCAGACCGCCCTAAGGATGATAAGGATCAGGAACGCTACACTGCGTCAGCTGAGGCTATTCGCGCCACAATCGGTACCTTGAGGGAACAAGACTTGGCTGGAGCGGAGTTGGGAGAGAAACTTCCGCATGCGGACGACCGTTTGGAAGGCGATGAGAGTTGGGGACCGAAGACCACTGCTGTTCCGGAAGACATGTTGCCAGACGTCGACGTTTCTACATTAGTAAATTGGGGTCCCGACATTCCCGACGACGTAAAGCCCAAGTTGGAGAACGTCCTGCGAAAGAACGCCGCTGCATTTGGGGTTGGCGGGCGTCTGGGTCATGTCGAGACAAAGGTGCCGATTCCGCTCAAACCGGACACGCAGCCTATCTCCATGCCCATGTACGGCGCGTCTCCTGCGAAACGAGAAGTAATCGACAAACAAATGGACACTTGGTTCGAGGCCGAGGTCATAGAACCCTCGGTTAGTCCGTGGGGTTTTCCATGCATAGTAGTCTACCGGAATGGGAAACCCCGACTTTGCGTGGATTACCACAAGCTTAACGAACGCACCATGCCAGACGAGTTTCCAATTCCTCGCCAAGCCGAGATCTTACAGGCACTGAGCGGAGCGCAAGTTCTCTCCTCGTTCGACGCACTCGCTGGGTTTACTCAGCTCGAGATGGCGGAGGATGCGAAGGAGAAGACCGCGTTTCGATCACATCGTGGCTTGTGGCAATTCAAGCGCATGCCGTTTGGCTTGCGGAACGGGCCTTCCGTTTTCCAACGCGTGATGCAAGGAGTGCTAGCGCCATTCTTGTGGTTGTTCACCTTGGTGTACATCGACGACATAGTTGTGTTCTCGAAGAGTTGGGATGAACACCTGGACCACTTGGACAAAGTCCTATCTGCTATCGCCAAAGCAGGGATCACGCTCTCTCCCCCTAAATGTTTTGTCGGCTATTCTTCGATCTTGCTTCTCGGACAGAAGGTTTCACGCCTAGGCCTCTCCACCCACAAAGAGAAGGTCGCCGCCATCCAGGATCTTGCTCGACCTACCCACGTCAGCGACTTACAGAAATTCCTCGGGATGTGTGTTTACTTTTCAGCTTATATCCCTTTCTACGCATTCATCGTGGCGCCGATGTTTGCGCTGCTGAAAAAGGGCGTGAAATTCGAGTGGAAGGCTGAGCAAGACATCGCGTTTCAACAAGCCAAAGACGCGCTAGCGGGTGCCCCAGTTCTTGGACACCCGATGCAAGGACGCTCGTATAGGCTGTATTCAGATGCCTCTGACTTCGCATTGGGCGCCAGCTTGCAGCAGGTCCAGCCGGTCTTAATTAAAGACCTGAAAGGAACGGCTGTCTATGACCGCTTGCGAGGAGCCTGGGACGCCAAACTGCCCGTACCCCGACTGTTCGTCAATCTCACGAAGGACGTCGTCGAATTGGAGGAGAAAGATGAGTGGGCGGAGGAGTTTGAAGACACAACAGTTCACGTGGAATGGGTGATTGCTTATTGGAGTCGCACGCTGAAGCCCGCAGAGTGGAACTATAGCGCCACTGAACGAGAAGCGTTAGGTGCAAAAGACGCGCTGGTGAAATTCCAGCCGTTCATTGAAGGCGAGACGGTCGTGCTAGTAACCGACCACGCAGCCCTGCAATGGGCCCGCTGATACGGCCCATGAAATGTGAAGGCTGAATCTCACGATTTTTGCGATTTCTAAGGCTAAAGCCTAGCCCAGAGATTGGCGGAGATTGTGCCCCTAGGGCCTGTACGACAGCCCTAGGGCACCTGTTCTGGTGATACTAAAGGAGAGCTAGGGTGAGCTCCGAACCACTGGCTGTAGTACTTTAGTGCAAACTAAGTACACTATCAAGGAGATAAACACATAAGCCCAAGAAGTCCAGCTAGGGATCATAACTCTACTAGGAGTACCAATGGCTGCACAGGAAAGGTCCTAGGAAGAGAGACGGGACAGCTAGGGAGAAGTAGACGCCTAGGCACGGATATCGTATAGGAAGCTTGCTTCCTAGGAGGTGTCTAGTCGATAGTGACTAGCCAGCTAGGGCCAGTGGAGTGCCCTAGGGCGACGTTACTGAGGATTTGTCAAGTAGTAGTTAAGCTCTACTTAACCAGACGGAACGAGTACTCTAATGAGCGTGCTCTGACAGTCGAGACGGGGCTAGGAGACATGTGACGTACGCGACGCGGTCGCGAGGTGCCAAACAAAGACAAGTAACTCTTTGTGGCAGCAGTGTTGATTGTAGAGAAAGCGGACGCCGAAGTGTAGGCGTCCTAGCGGCGTGATGGCGGATAGAGTTCCGCATTATACCTCGTAATGACCTAAGGAAGCTTGGATTATCAACCAAGCCGGAGACATTCGTCCCCAGCGGGAGCAATCGGCTGGCCTAGGGCATTACAAATATACCCAAAACAGACCTAGGGGTCAACCTGGATGACTATTTCGGCCATTCCATCATGACGATTCAACTCGGCACCCAAGCACCTGATTCTTTCTTATAAAGCACCTCATCTCAGTTACTCAATTCGTATTATCTCATGTATTTCGCAAAGTAGTATAAAAGGGCAGAAGGAACCCGCAGAAGACCAGTTCATTGCACCAGGGAGTCGTGGTAGTGTTCCTAGGGCATCCTTAAGCGGTTGCTCAACAGTTCATTACACCCCCAGTTCGCCTAGGCAGTTGCCAAAGCCAGCTTCACCGGTGGTAGTGTTCTCAGGTCGGCTTCGCGGAGAATAGCACTTTCTCTGTTTGTAGTTGTTCTATAACAATTGGAGTTTAGTTGTTGGCTCAAAGGCTTGAGTTGTGATTTAAGCTTCAGAACCTCGAGTGACCTGTGAGAAGGCACCCTAGGAATCATTGGACCATTGTTAGCTTGAGGCTGCGCAGTGAGACGCTTGGGCATAGACTTATCTGTATGGGATTTGCTCTATAGAGTCAAGGTCATTCATTGGTAGACCCTCAGTAATCGTGGGACAGTGCAAACGTTCTTTGGTTTAACAGCCAGAGTCTGCTACCTGATAGGTGACGGTGGTATCGTGCAGCTAGGAGCTAGGTAGTTCCCTAGGGGCACACAAATAGTTGTATCTGTAGCTGGCTAAGGCTGCGCAGTGGGACGCTTGGGCATAGACCTATCTGTATGGGATTTGCGCTATAGAGTCAAGGTCATCCATTGGTAGATCCTCAGCAGTTGTAAGGCGACGCAATCTGGGTTTCTTGAGGCTAGAAGGCGCTTAAGACTCAAAACTATACAAATCTACAAAACACCCGTAGTACCTGTTCATCGGGGCCTAGGAACGTTGCGTGAACGGTTACTTTCGAGAGCGGAAGTGTACTTGAGAACATTCATCGGATTGTTCAATTGGAACTTGGTTACTGTTTCTGAGAGTTCAGACTTCGTTTGCCGCATACTACGGCACGGACCCACGAACATAAAGGAAGCGCTAATAAGAGGGCAGTTGTGTGTGTGTGTGTTGGTGGTTTTTGGTGATGTTTAGCATCCCCTAGCTGCTATCGCATTTCAAGTGTACTGTTTAGCGCACCGTTTCACCGCGTGTACGAGAATGCAAATAGGCGACTTGCGGCGTGGGGGTGGTTTACGCTGCTTATCCAGGACTTAGGATTGTACATCGAGTGGGACGTGTCCATTCTAACGTGGACCTGTTATCACGTCTACCTCGAGTTCCGCCACACGATTCGCCATTGCAAGACGACTTGCCGTCAATAGTACCCGACGACCTTACACAGGAACAAGCCCAAGTAGCAGAGGACAAGGGGACCTTCGCGCTGGCCAAGAAGGCGCCTTTTCTCGCTATGTGGTGGGAGGACGTGGTATCAAAATACGAAGCCTATCCTGTCCTTACTTGACGTCAGGCTCGCAAGCGGGACGAAGAAGTTGGCGAGAAGATGGAAGTCGAGGATGGTGTCCAGAACATGGACTCCCTCGGAGAGGAAGGTGTCTCCCATGCGTGAGACTCCCTCGATCCGCTTCCCTTTCCCTCCAATGATCATTGGACGTACCCTCCCGGGGTGAAGCCTCCTTCGGATGCGGAATCCAATTGGGAGGAACAGACTCATCTGCTGCTCTCTATTAAGCCCGAGCTTTTAGAAGAATTCGTGAAAGGCTACAAGGCCGATGCCTACTTCCGACGGTACTACGTGGATGACGTTCCGAGCGCTGACACTCTCCTCACACCATCCCGATTCCAGAAGGGGGAAAACGGATTGCTGTACTTCCTGGATGCGGACTGGAAATCGCGACTCTGCGTTCCTCGATCGCAGATTCCATACGTGCTTAGCCTGACACACGACTCCGCTTCGGAAAGCGCTCACGCGGGACCGCGTCGTTATCTTGCCCAGGTCAAGGAGCTCTTCTATTGGTCCACCTTGACCAAAGATGTCGACGACTTCACCAGGACCTGCGATGTTTGCCAGAAGATCAAGGAAGACCGTTTGCGGGGAATGGGAGGCTTGAGGCCAGCGCACATACCTCTGCGACCTTTCACCACTGTGTCCATGGACCTTATTACTGGTCTTCCACCGTCTGGGAGCAAGAGATTCACTGCGATTCTGGTTATCGTGGACAAGCTTATGAAGTACGCTATAATCGTACCGACGTACAATCAGCTGTCGCAAGAAGGTTTCGCTAAGATCTTCGTGGAGAGAGTCGTGAACATATTCGGTCTGCCCGAGAGAATTGTTTGTGACCGCGACAAACGCTGGGCGACCTCGTTTTGGCGCTCAGTGGTTTCATACTACAGCGGCGCACTCGCTCTTTCCTCTTCTCATCATCCCCAGACGGACGGGCAGACGGAAGTTTTGAACGCTACGATTGAGCAAATGCTACGAGCCTATGTCGCTTCGGACCGAAGCACCTGGGCTCGGTGGCTCAGCGAAATCACGCATGCCTATAACTCCGCGGTACACAGCTCTACAGGTTACACTCCCGATCTACTTCTTCTTGGCTACCAACCACGGGTCTCCACTGCTCTTTTCGCTCCTCAACAAGATCCGTCCCAACGACCTTTCCTACCCTCTCAGAAGGCGGAGGATTACATCGCGGTCATGGAATTCCATCGTCAAGCGGCTCGAGACGCTTTGGCTCTCGCCCAAGAACGACAAGCCCGTGCCTATAGCAAACATCGTCGACCTGTTGTAGAACTCGAGCCGGGTGACTTAGTTACCATTAATCCTCATTTAATGAAACTTGTCGACGCTAGCGGACTTGGGGTCAAACTTATCCAACAAACCATCGGCCCCTTCGAGGTTATGGAAAAAGTTAACCCCGTCGTCTACCGACTTCGCCTCCCAAACAACTACCCCATGCATTCTGTGGTCAATCTTGAACATCTCAAGCGCTACGCTCCCTCATCGGCTGAATTCGGAGAACGCGTCGCCCTGCCTCCTACCCGCGATATCCTCAAAGCCACAGAGGAATACGAAGTCGAAGCCATCTTAGGCCATCGCCTCACTAGCCGAAAAGACGGAAATCGTCGCCAATATCTCGTCTGCTGGAAAGGGTACGATCCTTCGGAAGATACTTGGGTATCCGAGTGGGACCTCCGTAACGCCCCCGAAGTGCGGAGGGAATATTTGGCAATGCATCAACTCGCCACTGCTTAAAACACCATTTTATTCGTGGAATTTGGAAGCTGCGCTTCCACTTGGTAGAAATTTGTTCTTGTTTATTTATCACGGGGTCGCCATCTACCGATCTCCTATACCTTTTGTTTCCTACCACCATCACCTCCGAGCAGCGAGACCCGAACGCGAGGTCCTGCTCGTTGATTTCGGGCTTTTTGAGACACCGTATACGACGTACTCGAGCCCGAGATCCTCTCTACTGCCCTCGAGTCCGAACGCGAGACTCGGGCACCTGGAACACCCCGCCTGTCGAGTCCGAGCGCGAGACTCCAGGACCTCGTTGACCACCTAACTGCGACTCACCATACGCCTCCACCCTAACGCGTCAATCGAAGTATGTCCAACGACACCCGCGTTTATTCCACCACGCGCCTCAGGAGTTTTCACGGGTATGAAGAGACTCTGTTTGTCGATGATGGGTTCGCATGGAAGATGCCCATTGGAGACCGCTACTACGGGCGGGAAGTCGAAGCGGGGGGTCGCCGGTACGAGCTGTGGAGCCAGAACTCGCTCCAGGATCCCTACTACCCGGGATACCGCCCGCGTTCTGGCGATCTGAAAGCGGGCAACTCCTCGGAGCAACGGCGCTACGACGGGCAGCTGGGGCGCTTCGACCCTACAATCTCCCCGCAGTACTACGATCCTCGGCGGCCTTGGTTAGGTTTCATAACTGTGCCTTTCCACCCCGCGCATTCCGACGACGCGGCGAACGAGCAAGTGATGGACGTATGGGTCTCTGAAGCTGATTCGGGCTACCGGGGCAAGCTGGACCCGCTCTTCCTCAAGCGTCTCGCCGACGCGAACACGACCTTGGACACCGCCATCCGTCTGCTCGACAGTGTTCGGCATTCGCGACGGCAATTGTGGGAAGACCGGCCGCAGCAACTGTGGAGCACCACCCTCGACCCTTTGCGACGCATCACTAAATACGAAGATGCCGTCAACCAAGTCCGGGAGATTCAACGAGGACTGCTAGAAAAGGAAGCGTGGCTGAGGATGGCTATCGCCTGGAGGGACCGGCGGCGCTCGGCGGAGAACATGCGGAAGATGCCAGTGCTCCCCGCCTGCGATGAGTTCATGGGCGTCTGGATGCACGGCATCGGTGAAGAAGACATGCTCTTCTTCCTCACCTGCGCCGCCGTTCCCTGCTTCCTCGTTCACGAGCTGACGGCAGAGGAACCGCGAGGGGAGATGGTAGCGCAGAACTTCATGGACGCCACCATCGTTAGCAGATACCTCGAGCCGTACGCCTACGACGTCAATCGACTAGCGCTGATCGCCAACAGCAGGAAATTCACGGCCTCGGAGGTTACGGTAGTGACCGTGACGACGCCCTCCCGGAACCTGGACTTGCGAACGCGATCTAGCTTGCGCTGGCAGTTCGGCCTTACGAGCGATGATCCCACCCCTTCCAGCCGCGTGCTGCTCGAATGCACACAAGAGTCCAAGGAAGACGAGGTATCTCTCGGGTCAGAGAACAACGGAGACCACGGCGACATACCCTCTGTCGCCGCGCACTCCTCCTCCCCGCAGAAACCGCCCTCGACGCCCCTGCGCCCGCTCACCGTGCCAACTCTGACGTTCCCTGCAGTGGAATCGACGGTGGTGACCGCAGTCCTCAAATTCCCCGAACTTCCGGTCTTGTTCTCCCCGAACGACATGTCTGCATGGCTAGCCACCGCCGCGCGCATAGTCTCCGGGATTGAATGGAAGCGCATCTACCTCTTCAAACGAAATGTCCGCCTCGACTACTTCGTCGAGTTTAACTCTTCGGAAATGGCTTTGAAGGTCAAGGGGCTGATCAACCCGAAAGAAGGGGAGGTCAGGGAGTGCGTTTTCGTCGGACTCACGGAATATGGCAAGGTCCAGCAGACGCTGAAGGCCGTCGCGGAGCAGACAGCGTCCTCCGTTAAAGGGAAGCCTGCTTCTCCGTACGCTGGGGGGCGCTATATCCTACCGGAGCCGCCTGTAACCACGCGTCTTCCTGACGTCGCTGCAAGAGGAGCACATCCGCAGCCGGCTGCCACGGTAAAACCGCAGATTCCTGAACGACGCCCGATAGGCCCGTCCGGTGCGGCAGAGGCAGAGGCTTCTGCAACGAGAGAGCGCCCTAGACCATCACCCTTCGAAGGGCGTGCTCGCGATCCTGCTCACTCTCCTTGGACTTCGAGAGGGCATCAAAGGGGACCCGCGCCAGGACGACAGGGAACCTCGCGTGTTGGCCCGTGGAGGAGTCGCACTCCCTCTCCATTTCGGAACAACCAGAGGCCACCTCCCTTTATGCGAGGGCGGCAAGAGGTCGTCGACTTCTTTCCACGTCAACGTTGTTCCCGGTCGCGTTCCCCCGCGCGGATGTTCCCACCGCTGAACTTGCAGCGCCTCCAGAGCAGAACGTCACCGGCGCGCGCGGTCGTCCTTCGCTAAAGACGTCTCACTACCATTCTTCGCGACGCTCCTCTTGCTCCCGCTCCCATTCTCGATCGACACACCGTTCCCGATCGCGCTCCCCTCGTTGGCGCCATTCCAGATTGCGCTCTCGATTGCGCCCTCCTCGTCGACGTCGTTCAAGATCGCGCTCCCCTCGTCAGCGGGCCCGAACTCCTCGTCGCTCTCGGTCCAGCTCGCCGCGTTGGCGCCGTGCGCATCGTCGCTCGCGGCGTCGCCGCAGTCGCAGTTCTTCCTCCAGCTCAGGGAGTAGTGAATCCGATTCACGCTCCCGGTCTCGCGACGAGTGATGGAGGCCGCGCCGAAAGCGCTCGCGAAAGGAAGTTGCGCCAGAAACTGAAATGGAGGTTGACCCAGCACCGTCGACAAGCTTATTACAGCGATTGGGGTCCGAGAGTGGGGAGATTATGGAGGAAGAAGAGGGTTCTTTGTTCAAGCGGCTCGGTCTGGGACTGCAGGAGAGGTTAGGGGATGAAATGGCGTCCGTTCCTCGCCCTCGTCGGCGTCTCAAGAAACGAGGGAAGAAGAAGAAAACGTAGCGTATCGAACACTGGACATGTGGGGGGCTCTGTGACGACGAGGTGTATATATTGAATATTTAATTGTACTTACATGTCCCGCGCTGGATTACGCTAGTTACGTTAGTCACGTGTATTACATAATATTATCTTTTCTTACTTGCACTCCCATGATCGTCTGAAGTCGCCGCCAACGCAGGCTCGAGTGATCCGTGCAACCACGTAGATCCTCGCCCCGGCTGAGCACCCATATCCTGCTCACCTCTCAAGGTTACATGAGCCCGGGTGCGGGTGACACACCTCCTTGGCTAGGATCACAGGCTCGAGCCCGAATACGAGCGCTCGTCCTAGGTTTGATACTCGCATATCGAAGACTACGCTCGTAGCGTAGTCTCTCAGATCTCCTCTCGCGAGAAGTCCCTTCAGCTGAAGCCACACCGCTTCACAATCCCCAGTACATACCCAGTACCCCGCTGCATACCACAGCGATGCCAATTCCATCTACCTACCCCGCACCGTACCTACCGCACTTCTACGCTGCGGCCCCATATTACCATCCCTATCCCGGGACATACCCAGCTCATTAGTGTTGCCGCGGTCCGGTTCGGTCCAGTTCAATGCCGAATTTTTCTGAACCCCAGACTGGACCTCGGGTTCGGTTCAGCAAAATTATTGAACCTTGGACTGGACCTCAGGTTCAGGTTCAGCGAGGTTCGGTCCAGGTTCAGAGGAGGTTCGGACGGGTTCGAACCGATTTTTATTTCCCACGGCCCTAATCCTGAAAAAAATGTTTGCAGCGCGAGTTTACAGCGAAAGAAACCACCCACCCACCAATACACCCGAGCATACCGCCTTCCCAAGTAACACTGACCTCTTTTGATATTTTGTGGGTGCTGTGACCATGATAAGTATTGGGGTCCTTCGTACCAGTTTCAATTAGCCAGATTTTTTTTTTCAACACTCTTCACTTGCACTTGAGTTTAGACTTCCAACCAAACATTTTCCTGGGGAAAAGAAAAATGACAACTGAGTTACAAAATGCACAAAAGAACAGATTTACCCTCAGTGTAAAATGGAATTGTCAATCAGAACATTGTTGAATGGACTTACACAGTAAGTTACACTGGCGGCCAGTTCAAACTTGAAGATCAAATGGTGGTTGAAATGGATTTTTCTCCGCAACTGGGCTACTCCAAGTAAGAGGTTCGAATGGGTTCGAACCGGTTCAGGAAGGTTCGCAGAATTCTGAAATTTTTTGAACCTTGAACTGAACCTTGGGTTCGGTTCAGCGAACCTCACAGCCACCGAACCGGACTTTTGGTCCGGTTCAGGTTCGGTTCAGGTTCGCCAGCGGTTCAGAACCTGACTGCGGCAACACTACAGCTCATCCTAGTGCTAGCTATCCTTATTCCTACTCTTTTCCTCCATTCTACACGCATCCTAACCCTCCACAAACTCCTGCGAGCCTCCAAAACAATCCCTATGCAGCCCTTGTCTCTCCTACCTTTGCTGTTTCTGCACCGGCACCTGTAACGCCAGCGTCACATCCTGTGACTACGTTACCGCCATCGTCGGAATCCTCCTCCGAACCTTCCTCTACCTTACTGCCTCAGAATTCTGACCAAAATCCATGATCTGGGGCTTGATACATGCTTTTTATTTCGTTCGTATGTACTATATACCAATCACCGACCTTCTGGGGTCCAAAATGCCCCAAAAAAACATGTTGGTCGCGTTCGATAGAGAATTAAAAGTTATCCATCTTTCAATTAGGAACTTTCAGCACTTTTTTTCACGTTTTAAATGGCGGGCGAAAATCCATCACCCAAATCAGCGACGGGTGGGCCCAGCCGGTAATTCATCATACGAGTTCCGCGAGTAAAAATAGATTTTGATAGAATTACCGGATGGGGACGAGCCTACTATTCATCCTTCATGCTGAACTTCTAGATGTCGAGACGCAGGCCTTTTCTTGCTGCCATTTTCAGATATCAACTAGAAGAGACGGTATGCAATTTCTTTTCTTTTTGGCGGTACGTTACTACAGTAACGTTAAGACCGCCGAGTAAGGAACTATTGGTTAGTCCCTGGCAGTCTCGTAAAGGAGGGGGACTTATATATCGACCCCCAGAAATATAATTTCCACACCTGGGGAAATGCATTTACGTACGCCGCGTGCGCGGCAGTGTGGGACTCAGTATCGAATCTTAGGCTCTGAAACTGGGATGCATTCCGCTCTTCACTGACTTCTTCCGACTCCGCGACCTGGAAGTGATCTGCCTGCCCGCGATAAGAGGCACAAATGGACCTTGAACGCAGGCGGACAATCACTGCATTGTCAATTTGGCAGCTTCTGGATACACGTGGGCGCATGCGCGTCCAGATTTGGCGAGATCCGTCCAGGCACCTGGGCGGGGTTTGCCGGGCAAGGCTGTGCCTACGCCGAGGTGCCTAGGTCTCGCCAAATCTGAATCCACGTGCGTCCAGAAGCTGCCAAAATGCAGTGAATTCTTCAAGTTCTTTGACTCCTATACAACGGGAGATAGGTTCACTCTCCAGTAATTCCTTGTCTAAATCTCGTTTTTAAAATGCCGGTACCCCGTTGCGCCGCCACGGGTCACTGAGGATCCGGGTTTGAATTTTGCCAACTTTTACATATGCCAAATCCTCAGGTATTTGAACACTTCTTGAGCCATTCTGATGCTTAATATGGGTCTCACCTAGGGAAATCAATGTTCCTGCGCAGCTGCAGGCTCTCCCCAATGATAAGGGACATACAAACAATCAGTTTATGCACCGCTAGAATCCAATTATAGTCAAAACCCGCAAGTACGTGCAAAGTGCCTCAGTGTTTTGCACAACTCACGCGTAACGTCGACCCTGATTTTTCCTACGGGAAATCATTGTGGATGGGGAGCCGAACACCGGACAAATTTCCTGAAGAGGCAGAGAGATTTGATCGATCATCGGAGTTATACTCATCCACTCAACACTGGACTCCACGACCGGGTATCACGTCTTATTATACAGTAAGATTAAGGGTTTCACCGCAGCGGAATGGGTTGCCCCAAAAAGGTTAATAACCACCGAATTCGTGGAGCACCCCTGTTTATCCCTCTGGAGGCTAGGTCCGCGCGCGGACAAAAATTTGGGATTTTGGGCCACAAATCTAGGCCCGAGACGGACAAGAATGGGGTCTGGAGGCCTCATATGCTAGGACAAAAGTGATCATAATTGAGCAATTTTGACGGTTAAAATGTCCTTTCATGGGGGTGGCCCACAAAATCTTGTTGACAATGCCGACTCTGAACAGAAAACGGTGGAATGGTTGCCCGGAGCAAAAATCGCAATTTTGGGGGTTGTGCGAGCAGAAAATTACCCATTTTGGGCGCACTTACAGCATCCTAGGCTAGGACAAAACCACCGAATCCCGCCGAAATCGAAGCGGATAAAAATGGGCCAATCCGAAAACTTTTTGACTTAGCCTCGGAAGGGATAAACAGGGGTCCTATTCGTGGCCGCCAAATGAAACGTCATTTAACAATTTAACAATGTGATATTCGTCTACGCAGAAAATGCTTAGGTACGGATACCTCGACGAACCCAAATGGGATAGGAAAATATCGTAAGAGTCGTGATAGTCGTGATCATGAATGCCGCTTGAGCGGCGGCAAGAGGAAAAGCGAAACGATAATGATGTGGTGGTTGGATGAATGGGTGTTCACGATGATGCGCGCGCTGCCATTGTCCGCTGGATGCTCCCCCGACTATCGAGTTAACAGCTCGGTTCGCAGAGATTGATCGGCGCAAGGTGTCGGAATTGATAGACGTAAGCGGATGCCGTGGTCCTTGGCTGGGTACTTAATGACGAAAGCGGCGACTGGTTAACCCTTCTCCTGATGTCTCTCCCCTCTCTTGACACTGTCACCGGGTGAATCTTTTTTGCGCTCCTTAGCCTGCGAGTTAATTTGATCGGCAGGTGCCTCCTCATTGCAACCTGGGCCAGCTCTGTAAGCGCCGGATTTTTCTGTGCACTCTGAAGCAACCTGAACTTAGCTGTCAGCTTCTGTACATGTTCGAAATCACTCAGACTTGGTACTACTTTCGAAACTTCGAACAAGACAATTGGAAGTTCAAGGTATTTCCTTCTCACTTGCAGCCTCGCTTTCCCCGGACGCAGTTTTTTGCAGACGCTGGTAACGATCACCTTGGTTGTTGACACCCTGGGAATCGTTGGTGACTATATTTGCGTATACCTCGTGAGTGTCGACCTTTTATACCAGAAGACTGGGGACTGTATGACTGTGTAGTACACCATTACACATGCTGGTATGTCCCAAAACGATCTTCCCCCACTCCCACTCATAGTCTACTGGATGATTGCAGGCAATGCAGAGTACCTCGACAACCTACACTGGGTACGTCAATTTTCCATTTATTCTGTATTGATTAACTGCAACAGCCTAGCCCATCCCATTGTATGGCTTCACCACCGGCGTGCTTGGTGTTTTGGTTCAAGCCTTTCTTGTCTTCCGATATTGGTGCTTGTACGTGCTTCATCACCCTTCTCCATCCATTTCTCTCCATAGTTACGGCAAATTCCAGTACTCGAAAAACACTTATCGCTCTTTTCCTGTCTTTCGCCATAATCATCTCGGTGTGCAAATCATTGTTTCTGCCCGTCACCTCAAGTCAACAGTACCTCATGTGTAGTTTGGCGGTCTGTTTGCATCCGATACCATGACCGTGCTCGCGCTGTACACCTTGGACACCTCCTTGGCGGACCGCCCGATGTTTAAGATCCCCGTAGTGTGCGTCCCTTACCATAAATTTCCCTCTTCTGGCATTCATTCATCCATGACCACCGCGTATTTTGTGTGCTTTTGATTTACTTAGGTTGTGGTTGGTAACCGAGTTCGCTGTGGACGCCGGTATTACGTTAGTCCTACTCTGGGAGTTCAGAAAGGCCAGAGGGATTCTGACAGAGACCCGGAGGTGCGCAATATGGTAATTTATTTACCTGCGTGGCTTATGCACTAATAGCACTCTCGACCGGCTGACCGCGGTAACAATCCAGAGTGGGGCCGCTGCCGAGACGCTCGCCGGAGCGGGTCTAATCTTGTAAGTTGCACCACCTGCTCGAAGTCTTCGATCAAACTTACAGGACCGCGAACCCAGGTATTACATAAATCCAGCGAGCAATGGTCCGTTGTTTGAATTGGATTAGCACTGCGTTGCTCATCGGTCATTGGCAGTCCCTGTGGCTGTCTTGTACCCCCTCAGACGCGTCTACGCCATTACTTTGGTTCGCCTTTTCCTTCCCATATCTAGATTGACCTGAAACGTCGCTGGCCATGTCGCAGCTTTTGAATCTCAATATCCGGAAGTCAGCAAAGTCTTTCTCCACGACGGGCACGTCTTCAGGTCCTGCGACGACCGCCGGGGAACAAAAGCTGCCGACATTCACCCATTGGGCCACAGACGACTCGTGCGCTATTCGTGCGTTGTTTCGTATTATCTGTTTCCAATTGAACGTCCGAGTTCGAAATGTTAGATATCCATCGCACCATCCACACCTCCGTTTAAGTTGTACGACTTCTTTGACCATCCAATAATCTATACTAATTTAATTTCTCCCGGTCAGAAATCTTGATCCCCGGCAGGACCGTCCCCTGAAGACATTCTAAAGCGTAAGGAGCAGTTGTGAGTGTAACATCATATACACACCGTTGACATTTGGATGCAGTCTTTTTGGACCGCCGCTAATGATACCTGTCGGGAGGAGATAGAGGTGATGGTCAATTATTCCTAGAAACAGCCGACGTTATCCACTGCTTAATTACACGTCTGCGCAGGCGTTTGATCAACATATCACTGTACTAGTGTAGTGCATAATCAGCCCGTTCCAACCTTTTCCTCTCCGCTCTCAATAGAGTTCTGTAAGCTACATCAGCAAACCCTGGGCAGGCTACGTAGCGCTACGTAGTCGCTGTAGTTACCGTAGAAACAGTATCTCCTTCGTAGCTCTCTGTAGTTCAACCGTAGTTCACTGGTAGTACTCAACCTGGCGTCCCTCCCACCGCTCCTCTCTTGGAATTCCCTCAAGCTGACACGGGGTATTCCGTGACGTCTGTGCTCCTCGTCTGGTCTAAAGTGTCCCACTTACAATATGCTGCGCAGCTTTTGTCCCACGGGCACAATACCCAACCTCCAAATGGGGCCGACCACCATCCAGCCAGTGGGCTATTCAAATAAGTGTCTTGATGTGCGAGGTGCGGTGTTCGAAAATGGCACCCCTGTGCAAATGCAAGTTTTTCTGTTTGCATTTGGGTGTACAAGGAGATAATTGATGATTTATCTCAGATATGATTGCAACAGCAGCCAGGCCCAGAAATTGATAATTAAGCGCGGGAGAGGGTCTGTACAGGTTGCGGGAACGAGTTACTGTCTCGATGCCGGGTCAAGTAGGGTTTCTCTTCCTTGTGCCTTGAATTTGAGTCAGTCCAGCAAACGGAGCTGGCATGAAAATCTGGCAATGCTATGATGATCTTGCTGCACAGACCTGGTTCTATGACGGCGTTCGGAAGACCCTCAATCTCTACAACGAAGGTTTGTGATGAAAGACTTGTGAGCTGATTTGGAGCCAATGTCATGATCTCACGGACGGCGATCTCACCAATGGACGCCAGACTCAGAATTGGCAATGCACTGTGGGGAACACGAACCAACACTGTGCGAAGTCTTCCAGTAATCCTTTGCCATTCCTACTATTCACTGGTGGTCAACGACTGTCTCAACAAGTCCTGTTGAAGTGTAACGGTAACGTATGGCACGGACCGTCTGCATCCGTCCCTCGATGATCTCAGCATTCCCCGACGTTCAAGGGCTTGTGGTTTAATTGGGCACTACGGACATTATTCTTCAGTCTTGACCATATTCTACTTTGGCTTTTTGTGGCTCTTCAGAATCTTGATTTCTATTGGTTCGGACCTGCCACTCAACCCACCGGTCTACGAGTCCCCAAATCTCAAGTTTTAAAAACCACAAAGAGGCCTTGAGCATCCTTCTCGAAATCTTCATCTAATCAACGTGGAAATCAATTTCAGTCACCTCCCCAGACGACTCCTCTTCAGATATAGAGTCCACCCATAGGCACCTCCTCCGCCCCACGCCGACACCGTCCTCTCGGTACGAAGAACGCGCGGGCCGGTACTGTCTCTATGTGTAGGGGAGCAACGGTCACGGTAACGGCCCGTCCGTTGCGTTGCCTTTGTCACGGTCACGGTGAGCTGGGTTGCTTGGAAAAATCGCGACATTGACGAAAGAAATCCGAAAAAAATTCCTGGCCTTGGGAATAGGTCGGGAAAGTCACGAAACCAGTATTTCTCCCCCAGAAAGCACTAGATAAGTGCTAGAAATCCCGTATTTGGTCTGTTTCTGAGGGAAAAATGTTTATCTCGTTGCCTTCTGAGGCAACGGTCACACTCACGGTGGCCTCCGTTGCCTGAAAAAGAGGCAACGGGCATGTCACGGTCCTTGGTTGGTTGCTCCCCTACATATCGATACAGTATGTCTGACCCCGCACAGAATTCCCCTGAAAAGGCGAGGTCCTGGGTGCTCAACCTGCGCTCACCGGTGCGAACGGGGCGGCGGTCACCGCTTTGGTTGTAAATGGGTAGGCGTAAATGGGCATAGGCGGCGTCGAGTGATCTTTGTTCTGGGATCAGATGAGCAAGCAAGGTATGCGGCGGGATGGGTATGAACGGCTGGAGGGTGTCGTAGCCAGGTCGATGTCGGTGGTCGTACCCGCTGGAAACACATTCTTCCCGAAGTAGGTAAATAAACTAGTCGACCTACGCCGAGATACACAAGAAAAAGGAAACATGAAGGAGTCAGTGCGGGGGAAGATCTGGGAAGGCGAAGACGTACCGGTGTATCCACGGACACGGTCCCTGTGGATGTACACTGTCCGCCTCCGCAGAAAACACGAGATGAAGCGCGCAAGGTGAGGAGCCACCGGCACTCAGTCCAGCATAACACCCAACGATACGAAACGTCTCGAAATAGAGGCGCTTGGAAGGTCACTGGGTATGAACAGCCTAGACATGCATCCGCGGGCGAGTTGCTGGTTCCGCGCGTCTGCATCTAGGACGGACATTCACACGGATCGTTCGCGCGTTGGATGGAATGTGCATGCAAAAAGAAACATCTGGGGGTCAGAACAGCGCGAAATAGCAGTCCAAGGAGGATGAGGATGGGTAGAACAAGACATAGGAGGGGGATCAACCAACTGCGACACTCTCACTCTCAGACTCGCTAAGCAAAGACCGCTGAGTTGCGACACTGTCAGCTAAAAATAGCGACAGTGTCGCAAGTCATCCAGTCTATAATGTTCTGTATTAGCTAAAACATACAATTATCAAGCAGTTAGGGCAAGCGGAGTGCGCCCTAACTGCGGGTACAAATATGTTGTGCTGGGTTAGAGTCCGGGTTAGTGGTTGGTGGTTAGAGTTTGAGTTAGAGGTTAGAGGTTAGGTTGGTTAGTGTCTGGGTTCAGGGATATATTTGCCTCGGAGGTTAGGGTTAGGGAAATTGAATCCTACTGAGTCCCCAGGCAATGAATGTACGAGAAATGGTCTATAATTAGTCTGCCGCCAGCCACATCAGAGTGTCACAACTTGCCACAGTGTCGCAACTAACAAGAAATCAACTGGGAGTCTGAGAGTGAGAGTAGGACATGAAACCGTACGTATTACGCCTACGGGCGTAAAAATTACGCCGTATTTTTCTTACGCGACGGGTCAACCCGTCCGTCAAGGTCCCAACTACTAACCCAAACGGGACGGGTCCCGTACGTACCGTGCGTTTACGCCGTATTTACGGCACCGCCACAGTACCATTTGAATCGAGCTTAAGTGTTCTCATTTTAAGCTTCAAGTTGCTCTCTGAGGGCAAATAAAAGTGCCTATGCTCGTCAGGCGAGCAAAGGTTCGCGAGAAACGCCAATCCCTCACAACTTGGTCAGAGAAGTTGGGTTGCCGACCGGCCCGGTGTCAAACATAGTGATAAGAGTTATTAAGACTCGTCGGCAATGGTGTTGGGCTAGTGGGGATGTGCGGCAATCTCGCTCGAGGAGATGATATCACTTCGGCAGTGCCTCGGCATTATCGGCTGGTTGATATTTTGCTGATTTTGCCAAGTCCTAGCAGACCCGTATTTTACGCGTAAACGGCCGGTTACGGCGACCCGTTTACGGCTTAACCCGTACCGTCACCGTACCGTTGGACATTAACCCAATATCTCCAACGGTACGGGGGCGTAACCGTTTTTACGGGCCGTATTTCCGTAAAAATACGGGACGGTTTCATGCCCTAAGTGAGAGTGTCGCAGTTGACACATCCCCACATAGGCACACGCACCAGAGAAACGAACAAAACTAGAAAGCGGCACGCAAAGCCGGCAGGATCTATATTATCCTGCTCAAGTACGACATTCAATTTCAGATGGGAGAGTTCGGATGAGATATAGCCGGTTTACGCGTTTCGGCGCAGAAGCATTGACATAATGATATTTGCCCGAAACGCGGAACGACGCGCCAAGAGTCCGAATCCGAGCAGGAAAGGAAGCCAGGGAGATTTTTGTCGAGCAACAGGGATAAAAAACGCGCAGCTGGGCGAGACATAGGCGTGAAAGGACGATGGACCGGACGTCGTGGTAACGACCTCCGATCACGGATCTGTCACCGGACAATCACGGAACTGTCAACACGTCATCGAACTTTACCCAAGGGGTGCCCGCCAAAGAAATTTTCTACACCGGGTCGAAAAAGTGAATTAAGACCCACTGGGCACCCACCATACCATTAGCCGAGAGTCTCACGGTCACGTGCATGTCCCAAACGGGAAACCACACCATCTCACTGCGCTGTAATAATAGTATTCCTCTTCCTGAAACCAGTGTTCCTGAGTGGGACCGTGCCGTGTAATGCTACCTACCTACCTACCTACCTGTCCAGGCTATTTGACATGTACTGTACTATTAAATTCAATTCGTCAAGGGGTGTGACGCGTGACCAGAAATATCATTTCGTCAATTCGTCAAAGGGTCCCCAGCTGCGTGACAACCCCCAAAATTTCGTCAAGCCCTGGAAATATTCCAGGGGTTGCACGGCATGTAGAATAACCATTAGGATGACTTAGGAATCATCTGAGAAATTTATTTGAGCAAATCTGTTGTTGAACAGGAAAAAATGCATTTTTCACTGTTGAACTTCAGTTGAATTTGGTCTGAAGCACGATGTTTGTGAGGTTTGAAACAAGAAACCTTGAGAATGGCGAGAAAATGGTAGGGAGAGTGTCCGCAGCTAAGGAAACTGCTCAGAGCAGCCCTGAACCGAAATTTTGAACTGACCGTGACGAAAAGTATATTCGTCAAGAGCCTCCGTGACGCGTGGACGCGTGACAAGGTTCCAAAATTCGTCACGTCAAGCACCCCCGTGACGCGTGACTGACGAATTGATTTTAATAGTACAGTATTTGACACGGTGTATTCGATCCTTGTGCCATAAATATTGTTTTGGTGTACACATTTCTATTTTTGGGCCCCCCTCCTGAATCTTTAGCTGGAAGTTCTCGCACATCCATCCCGAAATCAGAGCCTCGTTCAACTCAACGCAGTCCAGATGGAATCTGGAATAATTAATGCGGTATTCTTCATATATATTGCAATTATACCTTCAAGTTACAACGACTCTGCGAGCATTTGAACATCTCCAGTTCTCGCTCCGAGAGTTGCAGTCTTGTGTGGCACAAATCCTTGGGCTGGCACCGTTTAAGCGGCTGGATCGTTGGAATAAATGTGGGCTTTTAATTAATTGTACCTCCAAAGGATCGGATGGCATTGCCTGTCACTCTGCTCGCGATTGGCGCGGGGGAATTGCGGGAGAAGCTCGATGCGCCCTGTGGCAGCCGGTTGTTTGGCAAGGACTCGGGGCGCAAATCTCCGGTGACCCGACCATCACAAAGCGCCAAAAATTCAAAATTTTGCGGAGGTAAAAATCAGTTTTTTTTTTTCGGACCTTCTCAAACGTGTTTTTGAGGGGTTCTGCAACTTTTTCCAAAAAGTGAAATAAGACGGTCGAGACACCATTAGCCGGTGTCTCGGCATTCACCGGCGGGTACCCCTTGCTTGCGACTTACCTGCCCGAATTCCACTCGGCCTCTTCCAGTCTCTGTTTACATTTCTGACGTTGGACGCGACGCTGGCACTGGTGCCTTGAACCAGATTGAGCTCAATGACAACTTATGCATACCCGCAGAAATATGAAAAATAATTGATACATAACTGTCGTAACAGCGTCGTACTTAATTCTAATGAGAGGATTATTCTGTTGCTATGGTTGAAGGCCTTTCTCTGCATAACATTCAATTGGAGAGGAATAGAATTGAAAAGCAGCCTTAGAGTAGTTGGGAAGGAAGCACCTGGCCCGGCACAGGCATACAATGGAATCCCTGGCCAGATGTAAGCATCCAAGGGATCAGAACGCTAGGTAAGCCGCATCCAAGGCCTTAGCAACGGCACCTGGCATGACTTTCCAAATAAGGCCATGCCAGGAATCTTCAGATTTGCTAATGTAAGCCTGCGATGCCCGTCCCGGCGAAAACCTCTGGTGGGGCGTGAAAGGTGCTCAAGCAGATGGTGCCTGGCCTCTTCCCGCGCCACTGGCCGTGCGGCGAGGCCGTTGACATCGCTTGATTCGAAATTCAGTGGCACGCAAACCCCATCCCTCATCGCCACCAACACGCGCACCACCTCGTTCTCTCTCGCCTCCTCGTTCACGCGCGGCCGCGCACTCAGCATCCGGTCCTTCAAGTCGAAGGGCAAAGCGCGCGCAGTTGGCGTGGAGAACCGTCCGCCGTTGCCTGTAGTGACTCTGTACCCGCTACGAGCCCGCGCGCGTGCACTCCTTCTCGGGGTACCTAGCGGACAGCGAGCTGGTGGACGACGAGGATGAGACGGACGCGGAGATGACGGCGATCTAGCTCAAGGCGCTGGGCACGGCGCTCAAGCTCAATGAGCGGTTTGAAATTGCGCTCTTGGATCCCGAGGAGATTGGGATTGCGTTGTAGATTTTTATTTTCTTTGTTTTCCGTTCATGGTTCGGTTTAGATTGGATTCCTTACCTCTTCGCCAGTGCCATCTCCACCCCTCCCACCCGCTGCTTACCTTTTACTAGCTATGCCCTTATGTCTATGCGTATGCCTTATGCGTGTCACTCCGCCTCTGTATTTCTTCGCGCCACTCATATAGATGTACGAGTATCCCAGGAGGAATGAAACCCAATTCAATGTACAATTTCACTGCATTTAACACGGTCTTGCGATAACACGGCGGAGATCCGAAACTCACAATGGCAAGGGAATTTCGAGGCTGTGCTGTGGTGCGTGTGTAGAATTACTTTGCAGTTGCAGCAATTGACATTTCGGCCAGTCTCTTAACGCATGGGATCCAGGCCAAGAAAACCGCAAGGACGAAATAACGAGGGAAAACACGAGATTGAGCCATGTATGACATTTAGCGTGATTATAATGAGAAACTTTAATATAGGATACGAAACATGGCACAGTGATCTCCAGTGAACAGCTCATTTGTGTGGAATTATACTAGAGAGGGATGGGGTTTCCTCTTGTGCTGTATCCTCCGTTGCGGTGTGCAAGGATCGAGGTCAGACAGTGAATGTGTCTCAATAGTCGAGAAATTAGCGCCGTCAATCTCCCCACCGATGGTGTACGTATTAGTATCGCTCAGATCAATGCTCCACAGCGAGTACGCCGCACCCGCCGTCACTGGCTGCGCAGGAGGCGGAATATCGGTTTCCCGGACGAAGGTACGATTCACGCTGTCCTTGACTTCTCGCTCGAGAAACATGCGTGTCGGATTGACCCCGTTGCGGACCTGAAAGGCCGAGATGTCATTCAGCTCGTGCCAACGCTTTCCGAATGATCACGTACCGCGATGTCGAACCGCCCTTTGGGTGGGTCGGCTGACGTGAGACATGACGAGGTGGAGAACACCACACCGTCTTGCACCGCGAACCCGACGCCGTCCTGGTCCTCCAATTCGCCATTTACCTCGAAGCGCATGAGTGTTATGCCCGCGGCGGGGTCGATAGACAGGGACGCGGCACTGCCGTCGTCTGTGCGGTTGAACACGTACCACGACGACGTGACGCGGCCTCCCATGGCAGAGCTGGAACCGTCATTCACCAGCGTTGCGTTTTTCGTCTCCCCAGAGTGGTCGTCCCACAGCAAAGTCACGGAGCGGGTTGGGTCATCAGACTGGTTGAAAAGCTGCAGAGAAATAATGGGAGCAGAATTAGCGCAAGCCAACTGAAGATCACAGTGTATATTTACCCGAACTCGGCCAGAGAGCTTCAGCGTGTCGCCATCGAGGAGAAGTACGACGGTAGCGGGCTTGACGGGCAGGGGCTCAATCACGTCTGTAAGCTCGACCGTGTCCGGAACGGTGTCTAACATGCGTGCGAACAGCGTCGCACATGTCGATGCGAACAGGTCGGGTGATTTCGCGAATCTATACTACAGTGAGCGAAACAACATAGTGGGAACAGGAGCGGCGCACGATTGCATGGTGACATTGCCATCGCTGGCGAAGATGCGCTTGTCGGAATTCGTGGTGTCATTGGAGCCGACAACCAGCGGGTTTTGTGTGGTACCCGAGATGTACTCTGTTGCGCTGCAAGGCGGTCAGCGCATGGAAGCCACAGGTGTGATACAATACGCACACGTTGTTATCAAAGACGCTAAATGTCGAGTCAAAATGAGCGACAGACAGGGTATTATTAGGGTCTTTTAACTCGGGCACGATGTCGGGGAATGCCTTATGCTCCACGCCACCGAAAGAGTGCCTTGAAATCGTGAGATACAGCGGCTATCTACGGAAAATAACGCGCACCCGCATGCGATAAGGGAAATCATCTCGGTGTGTGTGAAACCCTGGCGGGCAAAAGACGCAATGTGCGCTTGCAAATCTTGTTGCGGTTCGGGTACACCAGGTGCATTTGGTTCGGCTGAATCAACGCGTCCGCCACGGAAATCAATTTGGGGGCCCCCACTTGGAACTTAATTTAAATCACGAGGCTGAAACGCACTAAGAACACCTACCAGTTTTCAATGGCAGTGACTGCTCCAATCGCGATCAAGTCGGCGACTGTGAGCAGCGAGTTCGGTCAGACAATGTGCCCCATTCTGACTGTGGACGTACGGGAGACATGGCGGGTCGTGAAGGAGACAAAGACGTCCAGAGTATTAGCAAAACCAGTCCCGGCATTCTGTGCGATTACGACTAGTCAGCACACAGTGGGGGGTAAAGATTGCTGTGACAGACCTCTGAGCGTGACTGCTCTTCAGCGAAGCGTATTGAAGCGTCCAGGCCTCCAGTGCCGTCTTCGGCGTTATGCGTCGCCATGTCATGATATGCCTGCGCGTATATTAGCTTAAGATATGGAGGATTACGCTGACCACGTCTTACAGTGCGTAACCAGTCAGGGCCATTGGCCCTTCCCGTCGGAGACCCGTCATCATTGCCCCTGATGAAGAAATCACAGGGCTGCACGAATGCCGCGAATCCGCTCAGCGTGTCGTCTTGATCCCAGCGCTGCGCCTCCAGGGCGTCGAGCTTCGGTGACGGCCACACATAAGCGGCAGCAGTCGCGACGTAGCCAAGGAGTGTGAAACCAAACATCATTGTGAAAAACCCTCTAGCTTGCGGTTCTTTTTAAGGCGGCTGAAGTTCCCCGGTCCAGAATTGGAAGTTCGTCAATTCTATGGGACACCTCTTGGCGGTGGCTACCGTTGTCTTCGATAAAAAAACATCCGACTCGAGAACCCGACATTCTGGTGATCCTGAGCAGTGCAATCCCGATCTGGATTTTCCGAATCACTCGAAGTTCAGCGGCCCCGCGGCTGTAAGCGTATATCGTCCAGATACGCGTTGATCAAACTGGTTGTGAAGGAGGATCCAGCAGAATCGGAGGCAAAAAGAGTGAATGGACCTGTCGATGATGGCTGTGCGTGGACAACTAGAACGGGTTTGATCGACATATGGCAACCGGCAAACATCCCGTCCCTTCTATTGAGCAGAAGAAAATACCCTTCTCGACATTGTTCGTCTTTTAAAGATTGTGACAACCTCCCCCCCGCAGCCCAGCTACGGTCGACCATGGAAACGGAGGTGGAGGTATGCTGAGAGTGAATGGCACAGCAAGCAGCAGCGAGATGGGCTGAGAGGAAGAAGTAGTCAAAGACCCAAAGAAAAGAAATCTCGGGGAAGGGCCGAAGGCCCAGGGATTCTTCATGATGAAAAACCGAAGAAAAAAAACGAGAGTCGTTACGAGACAGAGGGAGTCTTCAATGCCGCACCACTGGAGTCGAAGAGCGAAAAAGAAAGGGGAAAGGAACACCGATACATTGCTGGCCAACCCAAATTTTGCCTGAGGCTGTCGTCGACGGATCTGTGAGGTGAACCTGGACCAGTGGTTGGCAGGAAGAGGATGTCACATCAGGTGACGGTGACCGTTACGAGTCCTAAATTACAGCTAATGTCGGAACCGAAGGCGCGGTGAAAAAATTTCTGTTTTGGGACATTTCCGAAGAATTCCCCATAACTCGATGAGTTCTCAACAGATTGACACGAAACCTAGCTAGTTTTTCCAGGCTAATTCATCCGCAATTAGTGATGTAAAGGAAATTGCGAAAATGTATTTTATCTTTCCATTTGGCACCTGAGGCATTGTTTCTGTTGAACACCTCCTAGGAGGGTGGGCACTTGTTCAAACACACTGAATTTTTGGGATGGAAGGCTTACATGCATTATAAAGAGGGTGATGTTGCCAGAATTATGATTCTCTTCTCTATTGAGTCACTATTGACTCGGAAGTAATCTTTCGATCAAAAAATTTCGAACTCAATCAATAGTGACTCAATGGAGAAGAAAATCATAATTCTGGCAACATCACCCTCTTTATAATGCATGTAAGTCTTCCATCCCAAAAATTCAGTGTGTTTGAACAAGTGCCCACCCTCCTAGGAGGTGTTCAACAGAAACAATGCCTCAGGTGCCAAATGGAAAGATAAAATACATTTGCGCAATTTCCTTTACATCACTAATTGCGGATGAATTAGCCTGGAAAAACTAGCTAGGTTTCGTGTCAATCTGTTGAGAACTCATCGAGTTATGGGGAATTCTTCGGAAATGTCCCAAAACAGAAATTTTTTCACCGCGTCTTCGGTTCCGACATTAGCTGTAACTGTTCTTTGTAAATGTTTGTACTACTCTTCTCCATTTATCTGATATCCTTTCGTCTTGCTCTGGTTTCGTGCTCCACTTTATTTTTATTTTACGTGGAGCTGCCTCGATCCATCCGCATTGGGATCCTCAGCTGAACTCGGGTTCATGTTACAGCCGTTTTGAGAAAAGAATAAGTACCCTTTTTGACAACTTTTTGATGAGGTGGTGCTACTCGATTTTTGTTTACCATTGATTGCTGCCGCTTCTTTGTTGACCGCACATTTTGAAAGCCCTCTGCGAAATCGGCTTGCGCGCCGTGAATGTTGAGGTATAGAGGGATTACTTGGTCTTTCATTGGAAGAGATACACTGGGTGGGTCCAGAAATACAAAGTTATAGCACGGACGAGGCTCAGAGGTGTGGAGCAAATGTGGAGCATTGGTGTAGCCGACGCTAGCCGGGGGCAAATCAGTCAACAGTGGTAAGCAAAAATTGAGGAGCACCACCTCATCAAAAAGGGTATTCTTTTCTCAAAACGGCTGTAGGCAAACTTTGCCGCAGTAATCAAGGTCTGTGCAATATATTTCAACAACAGCACAAAGCCACAGTCACCTGCTTCGGTTGACCAAATATTTTAACCCATGCTGATCTCGTGGTTTAAACGTCGCAGCAGGTGCGGCCTCGCAGTTATATCCCCCGAGCATTTTCATGCATAAATACCACAGATTCCCCGGCACTCGTAGCTTAAAATCCCCCCAATTCTCGTGTCCACACTCATTGGTTCAATATTGCTACGTGCTCTCTGGGTTGCATTTTCTGGGGCTTTTGTATGCTGGTTATAGAGTTCTATGGTCCTCAAATTCGCAACCGTCAAATCCCTGTCTACATTGCTGGCCCCGGATTCCCCGATCTCTGTATTTATATCAACGCTCGGCCATTGTTCCTCACCTAATCCAGAAGTCCTCGCCCGTGTTGCCACTTGACACCCACCGGTTTGACTTCGAGCCTTCATTCATCACAATCTCTTTGTTGATCATATTGTCAAGACAAGCCCTGGGTCGACCTGGCTGTGGCGGGACAGTGAATAACCCGGCCGGGATGATAGTCGAATAACCCGGTCTGGAGTGATCGTGACCAACAACGAGAGGGCAGCGCTGAACAACCTGGCTCTAAAGGGGAAGTTTGGCTGTGGCCGTCGAGGCGGAGTGTCGCGAGACTCGGAAGAGGCGGTGGAGTAACCGCCTAATCACCGTACTCGAGGATATCTCGAGGAGAAGATGGTGTGTGTACGAGCGTCGTTCGTAGTCGTGGTGAGAGAGCGCTGCGCCATTGTCAGGTTAAAGTAGACTTGATATTAGACGAGGTAGAATCTAAGGTACAGGTAGATTCTACTGAGTTTATATACTATTTCCCCTGAAACTGATGGTTGACTCTTTGTGAAATAGCAGGCGATCTTGCGTGGTCGATCCTGACGACGGGCGATCGGGGTATCCCGATCGTCATTTTGGTTGGACGTGAAGACCAATTGAATAACCCCTGGTTGGTTATTCTGGTCCTCGATCGTTGTTAATATCCAATAAAGGATACGGATAACCCCTGGTTGGTTATTCCGTATGTGTCGTCTTGTCTTCGGTTGCAAATATGTTTAGATATTTGCCAATCTCGTTGCCTCGATAACCCGGGATACCCGGGGTTAGGGCGGGCGAAAGTGTTGAAGGTATGCCAAATCATGACATTACCCCCCCTCTTCAAGGTCAATGTCCCAGCGACCCTAGAATATTGTGGAGCGTGGATTTCGTTTAGCGCTTTCAAGAGGAACCCAGCTGGACCCCGGTAATTCCTCGTTTCGGCGTTCTATTCCTCTTCATCCCAATATTTGATCGCGGTAACCGGCTTCTTGAGTTTTGATCCCCGAGCACTGCCACAGTACCGGCATAATTGGCGGAAGCAAATCGTGCAGATCACGCGCGATCATGTGCACCCTAAACATTAATTGCTTCCCCATTTGGCCTTTTGCATAATGTTTCAGCTTTTAGCTTCTTCCATTTGCAAACGCGGGTTCTGGGCTTGAGGTGTGCTGCGGGTTCTTTGCACCCCTGACCGTGCTTTATATAACCTGGTCAGGGTGCAGGCGCCTCTCCTGTCTTTTCCTTTTTCCCCCTCATGTCGGACTTCCCTTGGAAACTGGCCCATCCCTATACGCGCGCCCGAGCGCGTTTTGGCCTTCGCTTGCACGACTTCGATACCGCCGTCCCTTCGCCGGAGCACCCGCTTGGCCTTCCCTGCTTTCCCTTCAATCCCAACATCGTCTCCATCTTTGCAGACCAGACCCCGTTCGTTCTCAATCCCTGGAGGGTTCCATTCCCCCGAGAGCGCGGTTGGGATCCGTCTGACTCTTCTCGCACACGAGCGTACGTGGGCCCCCTTCCTGCGATTCTGGAGCGTCGGGGAGTTATACTCCCCACGGCGGTCTTCCCGCCCCCGTCCTCCCAGTTCAACCCAGCGCTCTGGGACTGGTTGAGAAATTCTCGACGTCCTCTCCAGGACGTCCAACTCCCCCCGCACCGGCACCACTGTGCCTATCAGCGCGTTCCCCTCGGTGGCATTCCGGAGGCCTACCTCCCTTCTTGGTTGTTCGCGGAAGTCACGCACCAGCTCTTCGTCGTCCAGGTCCTCGCCTCCTGGTTTTGTCTCCAAATCTTCGGCCCTCCAGATATGCAAGTCGTTATCATCTGGAACGCGCATCTGTGCAACGAAGTGATTGGGGATTTGGATTTGAGCTCAGAGATCGTGTCTCAGTTCGACGACGTCTTGAGTGTGATCTCGCGCATGAACGGGGACATTGAGCAGCGGCTTCTCTGGCTTTCGCAGGTCGGGGCCTCGGTGGCCTACTCGTTCCACTTCACCGCCTTGCTCGACCAGATCGTCCAAGTCCTCCATCCTGAGTGGGCGCCAGAGTATCGCGCCTTCGACCTCAATCTTCGCCGGACCAGGCTTGCGGAGCGGGGTTCGACCCCCATCTGGAGCAACTATTCGTGCCCGGAAACCGCCATCCGGGTTCTTCCTACGAATTGGTTTGACCCTCGGGAGCCCCTGGCTCCAAATCAACCCAACGAGCAATCCACCTGGTTCCAATTCCCGCAAATGGCGGAGTTTTATGATCGTACGTCGTTTGTTTCGTTTCCCCGCCGTTGTATTGAACCCCGGGTTCTTTAGACTTGGCTGAGGTGGGCATGAATGGCCCTTCTGCGCGCATTCCCTGCGAGGCGGCAACCGTGTTGCCACCCGATTTCGACGACCCAGACCCCTCGTATACGTCGCGGGTTCTCGAGGGGTACGAGTTGGACGAGTTCATGCGGGAACAGGGCCTGTATTGGTGGGATTTTGCAGGCGCCACTCCGGTGGTCACTGCGACTCCCCCCCCCTCGCGGGCTCCTTCACCCCTGCCTCCTCCTCTGCCTTCGCGCGCGCCCCCTCCTCAGCGTCCCAATTGGGACCAGGAGGATTTCATTCCCGTTGAGACGGCGCAACACCAAATGCCCGTCCTCTAGCTATTTTTGCGCTTATAAACACATCATTAAGAAGCGCAGGATAGCTTCAGTGCTATACAAACATAGCTGTATACCTGGACTCTGTTAGGTAATATAAAGGAGAGTCAGAGCGAGCTCCGACTACTGACTGTAGTATTCAGAGCACGACCGCGGAGACGCCACGGCGTGTTGTACTCTGAATACACTACCAAGGAGATATACCCATAAACACCTATAACCGATTCGAGGGATTCATTCCTATAAAAGCGACCCAGAGACTGCATAGATGAAGTGGGGAGGCTTAACGTGTTGCGCAGTACATTAAACTGCGTAAGAGAGCGGCCGCGGTGCCACCGCGGCGCCTCTCTGCCAAAGACATAGTTGTGTTAACGGTTACACTATGGAGGAAAGCGGCTGCGGCGTCCCATAACTGTGTATAACCTACTGCGGAGCCTGCTAAAGGGCCACGGTCGACCATAGACCCATTGTTACCCTAAGACAGGGAACTGCCAAAGCGATCGGACGATCACGTGGTGCCGCGGTGCGACGCGACCTGTCCAATCAAAGACACACAAGTCCTAATTCGGATTCTAACGATCGGATTCAGGCACTCCGGTACTTCGCGGGCCAAGCACTGCCCGCAGCTGGATCCACCAAAGACAAGCACGAGGAGGAATGTATTGAAAAGGCTGGGTTCAACCCCAGGCCAGCGCAGCATCGTATTGCAGGTGCGGAAGGCACCGCGGTATTGCCAATATACCAAATATAGACTGCGGGGGTCAAAACCGACGATCTCCCGGCACCAAGAGCATGCGGGATCGACGAAGAACCATGAGGGAACAAACCTACATGACCAAGCACCACATCTCAGTTACCATATCTAGTTTATCTCCTTTCGTTTGTACTATTACTATAAAAGCAGCCTGTAGAACCCGCATACAGCCAGTTCATTGCACCGTCTATCGGCGTGGGTGTCCTCAGGCATATTTCGCGGAGATTTGTTTACTATCTCTGTTTGTAACTTGTCTATAAATTGAAGTTGGTTGTTGGCTCGAATTGTCAAGCAAGGGACTCATCAGTTAAGCTTCAAACGGTTAACCACCTGAGAATTGGTTGTGACTTGTCAACTGCTTTGCCTTCACACTCGTCAGGGAGAGTCCTGTCATTAGCTGTTGGATCGATTAGTTGGACTTTGCAGTCAACACTTAAGCCGTTACTATAAAAGTGAAGGAAACATTCCTAAACGAGGACAAGTTTAGGTCTGCTGTATGGGAGAGTCCTGCAGTAAAGAGAATTGCCAAGGAAGAAGCAACTTGCCTCATTATAGCAATTGGAATTGGCCATTGCTGGGGATATTTTGTGAACACCAAGTACAAACTCTGCCCTGAAGTGATAGAACTATCTTTATAGTCACTACCTTCTTGTATCCGTCTCATACAAACGTTCATCCAACGCCACGGCGAAAGATAACTGCTGTAACTTGCCAAGTGAAGTGCCGCGGGGACTTTGTTAGTACCTCATAGTACTTGTTTCGTTGTTAACTATACAATCCAAACCTGCTGGCCGCATACTACGGTCCGGACCCGAACTCACCTAAGGATTGCGCTAGTCTTTTGGGAGTGATAAGATATTGTTTGTGTGGTTTTAGTGTTGTTTCACAACACGCTATAACTAGCATATTCAAGATGTATTGTAAGCGCACCGTTTCACCGTCCCGCCCCTTAGTCCCCCGTCGCGCATCCCCTCGAGGAAATGCCGTCGGGATTCTGACGAGGCCGAAACAGGAAGGGAGCATCGAGCTGCAACTCGTGCGCAATCTCCCCCTCCTCGTCCTTCTCCGCCCCCTGGCCGTCGCCCACCGTCACCTCCACCTCGCCGCAACCCGCGGGGCCCCACCATTCGAATCCCGGCTGGCAACCGCACACGGTCCAGGTGGCCTCCAGCGCCGAGGCTGATTGTCGATAGTCGCGCCGCGCTGACCACCTTCGTGCACGAAGCACACCGCCCAATTCCAATTGGCACCGTGGTCCAGCAACTCTTGCCGCGTTGTTCCCACTGCGACCCGGGCGTTTCTGTTCAGACGACACCGACCCCAACGCGAAACGACCCAACAAGCCGCGTCGCACTTGTTACAACTGTAACAAGCACCACGAGAAATGCCAGACCTGGACCGATTTCCAGGAGGCGTTTAACGAGCGGATGGAGGAGGTCTTGTGGGATTTCCGTTTCGAGTTTTGGGAGCACCTGGGCGAGGGTCGGTACGAGCTCTTGCTCCCCGATCCTCGAGTGGCGGATCTGGCCCACTTGGGTACGTCACTTTGTTCTCTTTCGTTGTTGCTCCCGCCTGAACTTCCTTCTTTTCAGCGGGTTTGATGGACTCGTACAGGACGTTCCTGTACGAATTTCAACCTCTTCAAAACACGGACAGGTCATTCCGTCGTCGCATGGCGAACGCAAATCGCCCTCGCACCGCGCTGGGTTCTTCTCACCACCCGACGTCGACTACAACTGGCGCTGCTGGGTCCAGCACGCGCTGTCCCAGGGATTTCACGTCACCCCTGCCCCACACCCGCCCTCGCGACGACGAGCCGGGATTTTCGCTGGGGGACTTCGATCTGGACGAAGAGCCCGCACCTCTGCCCTCTCAACAAGCATCCTCAAGTCGGGGACCTCCTCCACGACCAGTGCCACCGCCCACCCCACCCTCCGCGTCGGGGTCTTCAGCGGGTCCGGGTTTCAACAACCCTTCAACCGCCTTCCCCGCCGACGTGGAGATGGAGCCAGCCCCTCTTCCGTTTCTCGACCGCAACCCGGAGTTCACCTCCCAAGGTGTCGCACGAGACACTCAAAACCTCGCCGCCCATCTCTCAACCTTGCCGACCGAGCAGCGCGCTCAATACGTGGCACATCTCGCATCCCTCCTCGAGCTCGTGAGCCAGGACGTCGAGATGCCGCTGAAACGGTGCACTGGGGTGCAGCCGTGAAATCAAAAGATCCAAATAAGTGAGCAGGAGCGAACGAATCACTATAACCCAACAAATCCAAAATCTAATATCAATCACAAACTCCAAATCTCAATACTCGTGTGTGTGTGTTCGGGGAAGTAGGATTAAGAAACCCTTCAAGATGTGTTCACTTTTCAATAGTGTGGATGAACGCTAATTCTTATAGCAGAGTCACCGGGGGACGACAATTCTGATTTCGACAAGGCTAGTGCGTGGCCCGGAGTAATTGACTTCGAGAAACCAGCAGTGTTCAGCGTCAGCGGCTGACCTCAACCAACGCGGGGTACGTCGACGGGTGAACCGATTCAGTGGGGCGTCTTCCACTCTAGAACCTACGCTCTCAATGGAGGGTAGGGTTGAACGGCCGGCGGTCAGCGGGCAATGCGTCTCGCGACGACGGTGCACTTATAACTGACGGCTGCAAGCTCACGTAGGCTTCTCCAACTATATCGAATCTTTCTGATATCTGACTGATTTCTGTCTGTTCAATTCTCTGAGTCCACTATATTGCCCTTTTCCCGGGGGATAGTCTACTACTGTTACAAGTATTTTACTAGGCTTTTTATACAAACTGGGGAGCATGAAAGGAGATAAAAGGAAACTTTCGGAACAGAGACCAACGTGGTCCCCGGGAGGTTATGAACCAATAGGAAATGAGGTATTCACTTCCGTGGGTATAAAGTCCTTCTCCCGGAGATACACCACATGGTTCTCCCGGCCACACCTTCATGGTGTGCTATGGCGTGCTCATTGTCTAGGTAACTGCAGCGCTTTTGTATCATCTCGTGATTAACCAGAAACTCTCCCGCTGACTCTGTCTGGTTCAGCGGGCGACTGTTAAGTCCCTTTTAGAGAGTTACTTCATCTCATTCCAAGTCGCCCGGAGTAGCACCGCAGTCAGCGGGCCACTCCAAAAGGTAGTGTTCATATCAAGTAGTCGCCGGGGAACGAATCCCCGACACAATCAGTATATCAATCAATGTGTCAAACGTCACCCAGCGATCCTCACCGGTCAATATACCCTTTAAGAGGATCGCCCGCTGACTCTGACATGTTCTGTCATATCACATCTTTAGTTAGTAGTCGTCTCCTGCGGTTGAACTAACACATTCGTTAGGATGCAAGAGTCGCCCGCTGACTCGTACTTATCAGTATCGGTTGTGTTCCATAGTTTTTTATGGTTCTCCGCGTCAGCGGCCAACTCTAAGACTGCAGTAATTCCTCTTGTTCGCTTCTAGTACTCAAAGAAGTAGTGTTTAGCTACTTCCCGGAGCTCAACGGTTGTGGTTTAATTAGCAGAACTTTGACTTGGTTAGAGTCATTGTTAAGCCGTTATCCGGAGTGACCCACTGACTTTCGACTGTCAACAGCGTAGCCTACCACTCCGAGGTGAGTGTACGCTCTGTTCCCAAGCCTCACATAGTCCCGTAAGATAGTTCAAAAATGAATAAAAACTGTGGTTTTTATGCGTGCCCGGGAGCACGCCCTATCACCGCCAGTGGATTGGAAAGGGAAGGGGAAAGCGAAGGAGTGAGGATAGGGGTTTGCTTTGGACTCTGGGCACGCCGGGACGCTTTTCCTTCGAACAATTTTTTCTGTATTCATTATACCGTTTACAAACGTCGTCCAATACCGCAACCTTGTACACTTTTGAAGGTTCTTCTTGAACTATGAAATTTTCGAACCGTGCGAGTTACTTCTGAAGCAAAATGAGATAAGATAGGGAAGCGAGTGATGGAAAGATGCGAGTCGGGTATAGGTGCGGATCAACCGTGGGTATTTCCATTCGGGTTCTTGGTTTATCTTCATTCGGCTTCCTCCACTGGTTTCCCGGTACCGGGTTCTGCCTCGTAGATGATCCTTTCCTCTTTTTCTACGGGCGCTCCATTATCGAGTACCACCTGCTCTGGTACATCCGTTCGTCGGGAGTTGTTAATTCCCCGAATCGTTTCTGTTAAACCCGGGACTAGCATCGTCATCTGGGAAAACGGATCCCTCACAAAGAGGTCGTCGGTGTGCGCACCCACTATGTCCGTGAGAGGCGGCATGTCTGCATATTTGTCATCGTTCGGAGCCGCGGGGCCCCTTCTGTGTTCCCTCTGGAGGCCAAGCCCCCTTGCAGGTCGTCTTCCGCGTTGTCCTTGGTGGAACATGGGTTGCGGCTGCGGTCTGCACAAGCACGCCAGCCAACACCCGAAGTCGTGGCCGTAGCCATGGATAATTTCCATCAGGCCGCGCCTCGCTCCTACGAGACACCTGTATCGAGGCCCGTGATATGTGGGTAACTGGGAGTACCAGGCCACAAGCAATCCGGCGAGTGTGAGGAGAAGAAGGGTCACGAGGGTGCATACCACCCATCGTCCTACACTCCCTTCCTCTCTGGAGTTCTGCAGGTAGACATTCATCTGTAGCATCGTGGTGTTTCAGGGGTTATATTCGTGCGTGGTGACGATCGTTGGGGTGGGTAGACTAGATTCTACCTTCTGTCAAGACAAGCCCTGGGTCGACCTGGCTGTGGCGGGACAGTGAATAACCCGGCTGGGACGATAGTCGAATAACCCAGTCTGGAGTGATCGCGACCAACAACGAGAGGGCAGCACTGAACAACCTGGCTCTAAAGGGGAAGTTTGGCTGTGGCCGTCGAGGCGGAGTGTCGCGAGACTCGGAAGAGGTAGTGGAGTAACCGCCTAATCACCGTACTCGAGGATATCTCGAGGAGAAGATGGTGTGTGTACGAGTGTCGTTCGTAGCCGTGGTGAGAGAGCGCTGCACCGTTGTCAGGTCAAAGTAGACTTGATATTAGACGAGGTAGAATCTAAGGTACAGGTAGATTCTACTGAGTTTATATACTATTTCCCCTGAAACTGATGGTTGACTCTTTGTGAAATAGCAGGTGATCTTGCGTGGTCGATCCTGACGACGGGCGATCGGGGTATCCCGATCGTCGTTTTGGTTGGACGTGAAGACCAATTGAATAACCCCTGGTTGGTTATTCTGGTCCTCGATCGTTGTTAATATCCAATAAAGGATACGGATAACCCCTGGTTGGTTATTCCGTATGTGTCGTCTTGTCTTCGGTTGCAAATATGTTTAGATATTTGCCAATCTCGTTGCCTCGATAACCCGGGATACCCGGGGTTAGGGCGAGCGAAAGTGTTGAAGGTATGCCAAATCATGACACATATGCTGCCCTGGTCAAATTCGGACTTTGCTCCTCCCCTTCCCCGGCCGGATACCATCAAGGTTGTCTCTGGAATATTCAATAAGCTCCACAGGTGAACAGCCTAACACCACTCGGTTCGTCCCACCAGCCACATTCTCCTGAAACTTGGCATGCCTTTCATGCAGCAGCAACTTTATTGTTTTTCTTCTATGTGTTTGGGCCGGCAAACCTTTCATGCTCAATTTACGGTTCTTTAAGAGCTGGGTTCATTATGGCATCTCTTTGGGCTTGAGTTCAAACCCACGGGCCTTGCCGCTGTTGTATTTGGTTTCCTTTGGTATTTTTGAGCTTTGTTGAACCTTCTACAGTTTGTCTCGAGAGCCTAGCAATTTTAATGCAATTAAAATTTGATATTCGTCATCCATTATGATGGGTAGTTGTACATGTTAACTCGATGACTGCCAGAGCGAAGCGGCGGCTCATCTTGTTTATTTAGGAATCGTTCTTGTGATCCCGTTTCCTGCCAAATTCGGCAAAATTCAGCCCTCATTTTGATTGAAGTTGTTGTCATTTGTTGACAATTATCCCTGCTGATAACTCCTTGTTTTTAAAGGACTCGATGATCTACTATTGGAGATACAAGAGTACCTGGCCTATGTGCTACCTCACGGGTTGGGTGTGCGCCGCAGAGGACCTCATCGCGGGGCACAAAAGCTATATCTCTGAAGGGAATATCACCTCCATCGAAATATGGAATCTCACTTCTCCAGAAAACTCGAAAACATTGAAAACCATCAGCTGGAACACACGCCCAACGCGTGTCTCCCTCCTGGGCACAGTCAATTTCACGAGTGTAGAAACACAGCGCGGTGTTGAGGATCTCGATGGCCAGGAGTTGCGTGCGCCAACACCTCGCTTTGACTGTCCGGGGACACTCAAATCACGGTCGAGGTGGCTTGCAATGCTTGCCGTCTGGAATTTTCCGATCCCCCTCTCGGCCAGTCTGGTGTTACCTGGTAACACTTGAATTAATTGTATGTCCCAGGATTTGAATTGATACAGCTGGGGTGACCAAGGCAGATCATGTCTCGCTTTATACAATTCAACTTTTGTCTGTCAAAGCCCTTTGAAACGGTGGTCGTGTCACGTCTTGTGAATTATTATACTGCGAGCGAAGGAACTTGTCTAAATTTTATGCGAGTGGGAGGGATTAACACTAACAAATTATAACTCGTGTTGAAAACTTGAACTCATGCCTTTAGGCTTTATGTAATGGCCTGGTGCTCCGGAACGGGTTTCAATTCTGAGCAGGTCATGGTTGAGTTTGTTGCGATATATAAGGGAGGATATGTGGCGCAGACAATGAAGTGGAAGAGAGCAGGAAAGGAGTGTGGGTGAGAACACAATAGATTGATGGGGGTGGTTTGTCGAGTCTATCGAGTCTGATATTACAGGCGTAAACTACCCTGCTTTTATACCTTTTCTGCATCAATGATGCACAGCCTTGTTCCACATGGTACAGGCTGTTTCCACTGAACGTATGTATTGTCCGTTCCAGTTCTGGGGTGCAAACACTGAACGTAAGTCCCGTCCGTTCCAACATGTGATCGCATAATTTCCTTTTGGGGATGGTGCATCAATCGGACACCATGTCCGTTCCGCCAATTATGAACGTACGCCATGTACGTCCAAATGTTGTTCCATGAACGTAATGCATATACGATGACTTCTCATTGTATGCCACATACGTTCCTTCATCAAGCCGGTACTGGGTTCGCACCACTTGATATTCCAACAGAGTTCTGATGATTTGGCTTGTGGTCTAAAAAGAGCCCAAGAGGGGATACGGGCAGCAATTGCTGCCATCACTGTCTTTCTGTCCAGGGGCCGGAACTTTCAATTCTCGCTTCCAAGTGCAACGCGACACTTCAAGTTTTCGCTTCTACTTGCTTTTACATCCAGTCACTGAGTCGACTCCATGGAGCACGTTCATTCAATGGCTCCGTCGAGACGGCCAATCAATCGCAATATCACTCGGGTTGTGGAGTGGATTTACCCGCACCGGCCTTCCATCCTAAACTGAGATGTCTTTGTGTGGGCGTCAGTCTCATTTCGCATATGTAAGTCATGTCTGGTCTCGGCGCGCATCTTGTGCGAATTCGTTTTTGTTGCTTCGTGACTCGGCGAGCCGTTTTAGTGACGTATTCAGATCCCTGGCTGTTACCTTAACCATTCTATTTTATTTCATGTAGCCGTGTTCGATGGGTACAGTTTGATTACGGCGTCCCGCGACGTCAGGGTTGCAGGCGAAGGGGTGATTCTTTTCGCCATGTATTCACCAAATAAAAAAAATTAGTGCTGCCTCGCGGCCATACAAAAAAAATCACTTGTCTATAGTTCCAGCATGGGGTAACAGCATTTTGTGAGGAAGGGGACCTGGGAGACTATATCGAAACGGTCTATTAGAATCACTTCCATTCAATGCATCTGCACGAATCTTGAGTGTATAGCCCAAAGTTTTTTAATCCCTGAGTTGTGTTCGAGCCGATGCAGATGCTCCTTGGGCCTAGCGCGATAGAAAGCTCCCGATCGTTGTTTTATTTTCCTGATCACCTAAAATGTTACCGATCGCCTGGATCGCGCAATGCATTGCGACACGGACCTGAATTGTAACTCCAACACGGTTAGGTTGGCGGATTGCTTTAATGGCATTTGTCACGGAACTCTATAAGAAGAGACGTTCCTTGAGGTCAACTCAAGTTCAACCAAGAGCTCAGCTATACTTCTAATACTCCTAGCAATCATTCTCACCATGCGTTTTGCCTCCATGCTCGTTGCGTTAGTTCTCTGTGTCATGCACGTCCATCCCGTAGCATCTAGAGGTATGGCCCATGCTGAAATTCTGACTCGTCCCTAACCCCATGTTCTCAGCGGCTTCGGTGGAAGCACGCTTCCCCATCAACTCCAACGAGGTTGACAAGCGCGAAAGGGAAGGCTACGATATCCTCGAGGTTGACAAAGCGTGAAAGGAAGGGCTACGACATCCTCGAGGTTGACAAGCGTGAAAGGAAGGGCTACGATATCCTCGCGGTTGACAAGCGCGAAAGGAAGGGCTACGACATCACCGAGGGTGACAAGGTCAACGAGCGCACTGTCCTCGGGGCCTGAGATCCGCAAAGCTCCTTCCGAGTTATTGTAAGTCACGCGCAGACCTGGCACCAGCAGAATGTTTTCCTAATTTTAATTATTCAGGATGGCTAGTCATCGTAAAGCTGTTATTCAATTGTTCCTGTGATCTTTACGGTGTAATGTGGAATAGAATGGAAGCTACACCGACGTCGAGGAAGGTTTCCGCAAAACGGCGTCGCCGAGGCTGTGTAAGGCCCCCTTTCGGTGGATTTTTCCTTTTCTTTACTTTCGTGGTGAAGCCCGACCAGGTTCAAAAAGATGTTGCCAATATCCTCCACCAGAAGTACGGCTTTCATGAAGATCACAGGTGGTGTCTGGCGCAGAACCAACTCAATTGTGACGCCGAGGCACCGAGGAAAGAACATACCCTTGGTGTTCTTTAAAGCCGTATTCCAGCCAAGTTTCCCTGAGACTGTAGATAGTGACGTGGTTTACTTGTATGGCATTGTCAATACCATTTTTTTGCGTTGTCCCCATTCGTCCTTGGCACTTCGGTTTGCGTAGGTCAAATATACAGGGTGAGTCCTTCGAGTCTAACATTTTACTATAACAATTGAATGTGTGTGCGCGTTGAAGAGGACCGTAGAGGTAAAGCCGAGTCGATCCGAGGCGGAGCTTTTCTAGATCTGTTCTTGAAGGACCGGATGAAGGGAATACATAGGGTACCCCAAAATCTAGGGCGCTGTGCAGACAGGGTGGGGATTTGGAGATGTTGGTGGAAAGCAAGAGGACGCGGAGCAAGCGGACCGGTTTTTTCTGAGCACCGCCACACCGCCTTTTCTCTTCCACGGCCATGTCGTTTCCAGGTCGTTTCTCAAGCAAGCTTCGGTCTGCTCGGACTAAATTTCCAAATATGCCACTCTGGACACCCTCTCTTCGCTTTGAATATTGAATCTGCGTCACATCTCGATGGATGCGTCTCTTCTCGCTCGCCTGCAGCTCGCCTGTATCTTTGGCCTTTCATTTTCGCTCTGGCGCTGGCGCGTTTTGCTACCTGAACGTCGTTTCCGCGCGCCTCGCTGGCCGATATCTCCTTTCTTGCGCTGACATCTCTTCGCTCTTGCAGCTTCACTCTCCACCTCCGATACATTGACGCCCTGGAATACGACGAGGCCCAACACTAGGATGAGTACCGCGCGCGTGTGGATGCTCCGCAATGTGTGATGCGTGGTTAATGGTGCGTCCGTCTCTTCTCTATCTCGCGTCTCACATACCTCTGCCTCTCCGTTCTCCTTCGTTGTGGGTGCTCCGGGAGCTCGTGACAGCATGTCCGCACGCGCCGCTGTGCCCAGTCCGTCGGTCTTGGTGACCAGCGGAACCCAGTTGTGTCAATACCATACACCGGGGTGGCGTCGTTCTCCTCGATGCGGGCTCCCCGTGCACCTCAATCAATCGTCGAACACGTACTCTTTGCCAGTGCGAGGGCGCTCCTTGTGCCGCTCGTCTCCAATCGGCCTCCTGTTCCAGCACACACCCGTGTGCCGACGTTTCGACCACGAGCCGCCGCGCTTGCGAATAGCAATGTGCCTACCGAGCACGGGCGATGCTGCCCGACTCGTACCTAGTTTCCTTTCTTGTTGTCGTTCTCTCCTCATTACACTATATACTGACACCACCCCCAGTCTTCCGCTATCCATTCTCCACTCCAACCCGGACGTCCAATCCCTCGATTGCGATCCACTCCCCGTCGCCGCACCTCTCGTCGACTGGACACGGATACGCTGTCCTCTTCTCCTTCCCCGCCTACGCCCTGGTGTATATACTCTCTTCCTTATCGAACCCGAAGGCTTGGGTACTCGTGCTGCACGGCGTTAGGATTCGCAACAGTCGCGCGTCGCCTGCAGTTGGGGGAGAGCATGAATGGGCGGCGGGGATGAATCGATCAGATGGAGCCCTGAGCGACTGAGAGGGATACGCCTCTCCTACTGGAGATAAAGACGGGGGCGGGAACGGGAGCGGGCGAGCGGGGCGTAGGTCGGTCGACTCCACTATTATGTGCGCCCGCTCTTCTCGCCGATGTTACTGAGGGACGAGATGTGGTATATAATCTAGGTCCAGGAGCGGGCGGACTGATCGCCATCGTGCCGTCTCGCTGTACCCGCTGGGTGAGCTGGTTTGGACGCGTGCGGGTCGATGGAAACCCCGCCACTCCCGCGGGCGCACATGTGAGCTTGGGATGGCGATATGACCGCGGCGGGTAAGCGAGCTGATTGCGCTCCTTCCCATCTTCCACGCGGGGCGGGACTGATTTGTACTCGCCCGTCATCTCACGGCGTGCGGCGGGAGGGCGCTCCCCGTAATGTGCGGTCAAGACAGACTGTCAGACACAAGAACCTGTCTCGTCCTGCATTTGGCACGAGAGAATACCGGTGCTTTTCGCCTGATAGGCGGGCGGGGCGCAACCATATTCCGAGCCTCTCGCTGACGGACGGCGCGGTTTCTGCCCTTTGGACACTTTCGACGCTCGTTCAATCTGCGGCGCGGTGGGCAGTGGCGGGTCTGTAGTGTGGTCGATGCTAGCACCGCGGTGAGCGCGCAGCGCCCTTCCCCTCCACTCCCCGCCCGCGGTGTGTCCCTATCCTTATAGGGCTCGATTTCGGTGCCTCGCACTTCCGAAGTACAAATTTCCTTTTTCGGACCACGTACTTATCGGATTTGAGCTTTTCTTTGAGTGGAGGACGTCGGAGGCGATGCGAACACCGCCGGTCTGTCCTTTTTCGCATGGGAATTCGCTCGTGTGCTGTGTGCGTTTCTCTCCATTGCCGTTTTTTATAATGGACGCTGACCAAGACTGATATTGGAATGGCCGCCGGCGGGAAGATACGCACCTTGTCTTTTCTCTTGCCTCGTTCGGCTTCCTTTATTTATCTCGCGCTCCATTTTGTCTAACCTACGAGTATACATACCCGCATGTAGACTTTGTATTTCTGTAATGTCTACGAACGGAAGCACTCTCTTCACGGCACTCGAAAGCAAGTACAGTCAAAGCTGTCTTAACTCATAGCTGTCATAACCCATAACCGCCCATAAGCCATACTTCTTTCAAGGATTTTGCCTCATTCTTGGCAGGAATAACCCATCACTCTGCAGTAACCCACATGGTGGAGCGTCCACCGCCCCCTATGGGTTAAAACAGCTTAGACTGTAGTTTCAATTGGCGTACAAATTTTTCTTTGGAGGAATTTGAACCATTCGGTATTCGGTTCACTGATCCACGTCCACAGATGTGTGTTGGACCTGAAGTCCAAATTGCTGCTGTGAATGAACGACGGAGGTTGCAAGAGTAAACACCACGATCAAATCACGATTTGATGAACAAGGAAATCCCGCTTGCTTTCGACCACCATGGTTACCGCCCGTTTCTGCAAATCCGGCGGCTTGGGGCCGTCCCCAACCTTTTCACGAGATCTCCGGTGGGGCTCGAGCAAAGTTTGCGCTATTCTGAAGCTCTCGGTTTCGTATGTTTCCTTGATACGATTCTCCGGAGTTCTCTGCCCCAATGTTATGTGAGATGGATTTTCCGAGACTCTCCGATGTTGTTTTTTGCCTGCACTATCCCATAAATGCTCACCTCGTCCGCCACTACTTATACTCATCAAGATATACTGGTTTCAGCACTACCCCGCTTGATCTTGTCCAATAATTATCTTTCTGTCTACAAATACTTCCCGCGAAGAACTGAGACACCGGATTTCACTTTCAGCAATGTTTGAAGACATCATCACACTACAACAGGGACTATGGCTTTTTGATCCCCACCAACCTTATACTGCAAAACCTCCATCTTCTCTGCCTCAGCTGGGATGGAAAGCTGTTGCAATTGTTCAATCGGAGTGTGCAATATTGCCAAATGTGAGAGTGATATCTGATGAGCATCTGCGAGCCTGGCATCAATCTGAGCAACATCCTTCGCTTGCAATGACCGTTCAAACAATGGTCGGGCTGTTTTCCAGAATTTGTTGGCATTTGCGAAGTCCCCCCTCTTGTTTGCAAGATCTCCAAGACGTTGCATGCACTGTGCCCGGCTGCGATGGACATCCATATGGGTGAATCCCTCCAGAGCTACAGCAAAGAGGTTGTCTGCTGTGTCTTCATCCTGGTCAGATATACAGACATCTCCGAGAAAGAGCAGCGCCTTGTGAAGCGCCAATCTTTCCTTTGATTTTTGTGCAAAAGCCAGGTATATAACTGGCCAGGTGTATTTCTGACGAATCTTTGCAACATCCCACCGACTGATATCAGCAATCCTGGCAAGGCAGTAGGAGATAGCTTCATTATCCCTCCCCCAACTTAGATGGAGACACTTCTGGAATAGAGTGCTTGCTACTGAGGTATTTCTCTCTCTGAGTTCCAAATCTGCCACAATCATGTCAGAGTAGTTGATTTCATATTTAAAGTCTTCAAATATCAATCTTGCCATGTCCAAGTTTTGATTCACTTCTTGTTCAGTTGCTCCAATAGTTACATCAATTTCTGCAATATTGAGCAGTGCATATGCATGGGACTCAGCATGTTGATCACTGGATGTATTCTTCATAATTTGTGTATAGATGCTGCGTGCTTCAGCAAATTCAGATTTTTTGAGATGAACCTCTGCTTGGCTAGCTATGATTCTGTAGTTAAGGTCACTTCCAGACATGCCACAAATGCCTAAAAATTCTCGAGCTCTCTGGAAGTGGACAGTGCTAGCTGGGAAGTTTCCAGAATATCTTGAGCAGATGCCACCAATCCATAATGCTCTTGCACCCTGATAGAAATCTCCAGACAGATTAGCCAGTTGGTGTCCTTTACGAGCATAATGTTGGCCTGTCAGGTAATCTCCGGCACTCAACTTGATCTGGGCAATAGTGGCCAATACAATACACTCCTCCTTCATGTCTCCATGCGACTCTGCCAAGCCAAGTGCTTTTTCAAGCAATGACATCGCTCGGGAGTGATCAAATTCATAATCGGTGCAGTGGGTTGCCACAGTACGGAGAAACTTAGCTAGTATCATTTGTAATAAGACAAAAAAAAATCACTCTGGATTGTCAAAACACTCACACTCAAGAATAGGGTCATTGAAATGTTGAAAGAGAGACATAATCTTGGAGATCAGTACTTCTGGGTTTGCAATACGATTTAAAAGATGGGAAGTCAACACTTCTATGAGGAAGTATGCCTCCAGGTGGTGATCACAATGTTGAAGAAAGATAGATGGGATAGTATCCATCAAAGGAGTATGACTAGACTTGATGAGTCGATAGAAGGAGTTCAGGGATATTGTGCACCGGATGTTCTCCGCGATATCGGGACAACCTGGATGCAATCTCAGTCGCAATAGTTCATGCAGATTTCCAAGATTCAGAGTTATTTGATTGACAATGGTCCCCAACTGTGCTCCATTGTACTTCTGGTACAGATCCAGGATTAAATGGAAATATTTCCCAATAGATTGGATAAGAATCTGGGAAGGGGGGAAATACTGTTGGATATATTCTCTGATAGGCACCAGTGAACGAAGTCGCTTCCTATCGTCTTGATATGCCAATGAAGTACCAAGCAATGTAGCTTTGCACCTGAGAATATTTTGGATAGGCAAATTGCTTTGGATCAGTTCAGCATCTGACAGCCCATCTGGGAGAATTGAGAGGAGACTCAATAATTCCCTGCCTCCTGATGTGATCCGTGGACTTGAGAGAGAGATTCCAATAGACACATCCAAATTGGACTGTCTATCATGACCAGCAGACAACAAGTTTGTCCTTCTGGTTTCCCAGCGGGTTAAAACATTGGATAAGCCTTCATAGTCCACCAGATGAGCCAGGAGATCTACAGCCAAAGGCATATTATCTGTGAACCAGAGCAGTTGGTTTATCTCGTCGATGTTGTGGGAATTGTCTGTAACATCAATAAAGATTTGTCGGGCAGCTTCATCTGACAAGGGTTTCAGTGGCAACAGACATGGGCGGGTCCAGCGAACTCTGGCTGGCCTTTCTGCACCTCGCATTGTGATCTGTGGAATATGAGGCGGTGAAGTTGTAGAGATAACAAGGACATACTATCAATGCAAGATGGGGTACGTCAGTGAGCAGGGAAAGGAATTCCTCAACCCCGGAACGGGATTGGATGGGTTCCCACGGGGTTTCCAAATTATCCAAGACCAGTAGGCTGGACGGCAATTGGGAAAACAATGTGACCACGGGTCTGGTGAGGTCCTGTTGTACTTCAAGCCCGAGGTGCTGTGCAATCAATGCAGCCAGCTCAATGCTGCTGGTTGTGGATTCAGCACTGACAAAATATCTATGACTAAATTTAGTGCAAGTATCTGGATGGTGGAGCACTGCTCTGGCAAGGCTTGTTTTGCCCATACCACCTCCTCCGAGAATAGCTATCCTGGGTGACTCCTGGTCAAGAATGTTCATAATGTCCTCAAGTTCGGATTCCCGACCATGGAAGATCTTTGGTTTTGAAGGCAACATCGAGAACGAATTTGAGCTTGAAAGAATATCAAGATCGACTCAGAAATGTGCCAGCAATGATACCTGTTCTGTGAATAATTTCCGTCGTGATATATCTGTTGGCTTAATCATTACGACGTCTTGCAGTTCACAACAGCATATATACCGAGGATGATCTGTCCGAAATCGTTCCATCCGAGAGTGTTGATATCAATTCCAGCAGTTCGTTGTGCATGGTCTCGGTTTGTCTCTTCATCTCACTAATGCTGTTGAAAATGGTGACATCACTTCCAATCTACAGACACGAGCTTAATTCCCTGTAGATGATGAAGCAGCTCATACCTTGAAGACCTCCATGGCGTGATCCAATCCTGCCCGACAATTTTTGAGAAGCATGTTCATCTCACTCTGTAGGAAAAATTGTTTGATTTTATTCCCATCCTGTTGTGCTTCAATGAAGGTGTATATTTTATGAAGTGTCCTACATAGAAATTCAGAAACCACTCCATTCCTATTCGGCAACCAGGCTTACCCATTGAAGCTTCCGATACGATCCAGGACTGATGGCGGTAGAGACCCAGCAGTCTCGGATCTGATATGCAGATTCACAATTGCGTACAGAACTCTATGGATGTTCTCCGTGAGCCTGACACATTCATCCTTGTTTCTCTTGACATTCTGTAGCCCGTGAGCTATTGATGCAACCAGATAACAATACATTACCTGGACTGCAGTGATCAAAGCCAGAGTCGTGTTGATGATGGGTTGGATAAATGGATTGTGAAATGCATCATTGATCTCCCTGAGAAGGATTATTGCGGGATTTAAATAGGTCGAAATGTTGTTCAAGCGGTTTTCAGTGGGGGTGGGCTGGCGTGGCATCTTGTACTGAAAGGAGCCAACTGGGGATCTGGGTTAATATATGCAAATGCTGAAGGCAATGTTCATCCAATTTATCAGTGGCGTGAGATTAACCGTTCTTTAACGATTATCCTCGCGATTCTTTGCGTCTCTTTGGTTTCATCCCCATCCAGGCTAACTCCTTCCGTTATTCTCTGTTCTTGCTCCGAATTTCAACACTCAAAAATCCCATGAACAACTGCGACCAAGTGCCCGCAGCATTCCGAGATTGTTATCTCTTCCCTTTTATCGTTCATATTCTCACCGTGCCCGAACTTAAGTCTCTTCCAACCGCGCCGCAGCAGTGACGCCGTTGAATCTAGTCCATTTTAGGGTCTTCGGGATGAACAGCCTCGTCAGAGTTTAAGTAGCTTTGTCGAGTTCCGCCCGTCTGACGTGCCGCTTAAGTACGCAGTTTACTATGATGGACGCTCAAAAGGGCCGCTGGTCCATTATCGCTTCCTTCTTTCTCCCCCATCACCATCGCGCCCTTCTGCACTTTCATCCCCCTCCATCGGCCTTCTTACGCTGCTTTCTCGGGCGGTCCTAACATGAATCAAGTACTCGCAATATTCAGCAAGCCTGAACGAAGATCGAGATCTTTCGCTCCCGTAACCCATTAAATCAACGCCGGCGCCTAGCAAAATCAATCACGATATGCAGGACCTCATGATTGTCTATTCCACGCTCCTCAAGCCCCTTAGCAAGATCCTAATGTCTTTCAACCACTCAATGTACGCAAGACCTCTCGGCCTTTCCATGCAAGACTCCTCAAGACCATTGTCCAGGAGCATGAAACTCGACGCGTTCAAAAACTCGATACGCAACATCCCTCGAGTGTTGAATGTCAAGCGATTGCAACAATTTTATGTCCAGGACCTGTTTGGCATCTGACGCAGCACGACCTTTCACGGCTTCTGATACGTAGCCAGATCCGTAAGTTATTCAATATCTACTGTGACTGGGACTGAATCGACTGAACAGTGCAACAGCAAATATTTTCCAAGCCCCCCTGACATCACTGATGATCGTCTTCATGTTCAATATGTAGCTGAAAGGTGCGTAGCCCTAGCCTATGGGATCCTCGAATACCCGTTAAGTCTTCCCTACAGAGTAGCTCGGAATCGTTCCGGCAGTCCCCCAGCCATTACATAGCTGAGTCTGTGTTTCGCTCCATATTTTACCCTTCTGACCATCCATGTGTTCGATTTTAGGCTGCGGGCTATCTTCAGTCGACCGAACCAATTCATTTTGCAAAGATATATCTGCGCTCTCTGTGTGTGCAGACCGACTCAAGTTTGGCACAGCACGGAATAACGTCCAGGCATATCCGCGAATATTATATATTCATCTGGTACGTGCCGCCGCCATTCTGCTGAAGTATGTCGCTAACTTCAGGTGCTGGATAGTCGATGAAAATACCATGGCATCGGTTCTTTGGAGTATTGAGTTGTATGTCGAAGCCTTACCCTGCGCAGTGCTCGGCTGCCCACTGTAATTTCATGGGCGCTTCCCAGTGCGTAAATTCGTCTGACGAGATGACTCTTGGATAGTATATTACTGTACACTCGTTCTTATGATATTTCTTTCAATGTGTGAACGCGAGCGACGAACCTCCAACGTATACTTGAGCCGGAGCGAAGCGACGGCACATCTTGTTTTAAAGTAATAGGACTCATTTGACGCGTGGCAACCGGCATGCAGTGACAAATCCTCCACACCACTGAGTGATGATCATGAGCGCCGAGATAAACACCCATTTACAGCTGTTTCCGAAAAGCTTGACACTCGCGAAATTTTTTTGCTCTCAACCAGCTTTTGATGGAGGGTCAAGGACTACTGCTTTGGGCTAGCCGAGCGTAGCCGAGGTGCGCCCAGCCGAGGCCCCAAATGCGAATTTGCAGTCAACTATACAATTCAAATGTTTCTTGCCCAAGGTTCATGCACCAAACATGTTCTGTAAGTGTTCTGGCCGCTTTTCAGGCAACCAGAATATTTTGAGGGCAAGTTTTGAGGTAGGCTGCGAACGGCAGTGAGAGCATTGCCGACGGCAACCGAAACACATGACTGATCGGAATCCCAACCAGGTAATCCTTGGCACTCAATCAAAAGTTGGTTGTGAGCGAAAAAAAAATGTGAGTGTCAAGCTTTTCGGAAACAGCTGTAAAATGTAAATCTACCGAACTCCGGAGTACAAGTGGTTACATCTGTGAACATGTCGGTCCGTGCAACCAAAGATTGGATGTGTACTGAGCCATTGATTGGCGGGACTGGACACGGCTGCTCGTTCTTTCAAATTACTGCAGTCGACAGGGACGGCAAACTGGGAGGAGATGAGGGAAAATCTAGCAGATCAGCCCAAACCAGATGCGCCCAGTTCAACGTAACGACGAAATAGAACAAATGTATTCAATCGAAATGGAACAAATTCATTCATTCATGTTTCGGTCATAATGATGAATATATTCATCGCAATACAGCCAATACGCCACAACACCGACAATAAGTGCTACGACCGCTAGCTCAACGGAGAAGAGGACATGGCACCCATGGGCGCTCCGCATCCCATCTGGCCTGCATCGGCGAGCCAGCAGATGCGGCTGCATGGCGCACTCCATACGAAAGCCTGCAGCAAAAAGAAAAAAGTCGTACGAATCGGATCGCTGTGCGACGGATAGCCAGTCTGCGTTACACAGATCAAAGTAGAGCGCCCACTCGACGACACAGCACGGAGGTCGTGCACTCCGAGGCCAGCGGCATCTAGGTAGCCCCTTCACAAGATCTGCGGGTATCATCCCCACCATCCATCCCGCCCCGTGCGCCGTCGATACCGACCAGTGCCGCGCGGGCATCCGGTTTGGGACATGGCGCTCAAATGCCGCGGAATAAGCGCTCGACCGGTGGCGGGCGCGCTGCCGACGTTCTAGCAACCGCCCGGACGCGTGCGCGGGGCACCGAGGGACGCGCGCGCACCCACCCCGTCCTGGACATCCATCTGCACATGCAGTACACCCGTAGCCCGTCCCGGTCCCGCACATATAACACCATAAGCAAAATCGAAAGTAGAAGACAAAGAAGACGCACTTGCGATCGCGGCATTGCGTAGATATGTATGTGTCCCGGGCAGACTGAAGGCCTCGTACCGACGCTCTCCATGCGGGTTCTATGCACGATGCAAGTCAGTAAGCAGTCAATCAAGAGTATTAGAGGGACTCGCACACTGATCGCGTCCTACCGCACAGTGCACACAGGAGACCAACAGTCGTGGACGGTGCGTAGTCTGCATCGACCAGAAACGTCAGCGATCGCCCAACAAGGTAGAGGCAAACCTACGTGGGATATTGTACCGTCTCCTACCGTACCACCTCGATAGCAACCCGCTGTCCATCCAGACATCAGCCCGCCAAGTCGCGCGAAGCCTGCGCTCGTCCCCAGTGCAGACCTGCCGCGAGCAAGGTACACCAGCAGCTGGCACGGACAGACATGATTGTGTTGGCTGCGGAGGGGATCGGCTGGTGAGGTAGAGGACGACGAAAGAGAGCGGCATGCTCACGTCGCACTCGTTCCGCATGCCACCGCAGGCGCGTACTGGCATCGCGCTGCAGCGCGACACGACGGAGCCCCTGCTGTACTATAGTAGATAGTGACGTGTCCACCAACATCGCCACGCCGCCCCGCGGGTCTTCGGTGAGGGAATGCGCAATATGCTACAGGTGTCATCATCCACAGGTGAATGGTACGGTGGGCGACGTGATGCTCCGCAGCTGCGTAACGCCCGTTGTCGAGTGGGCGAGCAAGCAGATGGAGAAGGATCTGAAAGTGGACGTCAGACATCGCACACCAACAAGGATGGAGACCGGCCACTCACCTCGTGCACTCGCGCCAATGTTGTGCGCTCCCAATACCGTGACGCACCTCGAGCTGACGGTGACCTCGGGAAACGTCACGGTCAATCATCGCGCGCCCAGCAACGAGGTCGACTCACTATCCGACATCGTGGTTCGTCGAGCCAGTTTGAGTCTGCCACGCGGGGAACACGGAAGGACAATGACGGGCCGGTCTACCGAGATTCGAGGAGGAGGGAGCCCACCATAGCGAGATACGGGACCGAGCGACGCAGGAACTCAGTGCACCGTTGTTGTGGTTGCGCAAACGACATGGTCTTCGCGCGGGGCGTGGGGAGGACTCAAACAGAATCTGAAGGCGGACGCGCAGTAGAGGTAGCGGTGTCCAGTCAGAGTGCCTGAGAGCGCTGTATTATGACCCAAAAATGTAGGACTGGTGCGTCCGTCGCGCTCCGTCGCGATGGAAGAACTTGAAAAGGAAAGTGGCAGTGCATCTGTTTACGCATGTGTAACAAAGGCTTTGGCATTCCTTGTCTTGGTCTTCTTCCCACACGCCGATTTCTTCTGCAGGGGCTGGCACTACAGGAAAAATCAGTGATGACCAAGACTTTCAAAACGCCTCCGAAAAGGTCCGAAATATATTGTCAGACAATTTCAAAAACATCCCGAATGAAAAATTTGAGATACATAGAGTATATGCCAGACTATTCGCACCCGCTGGGTACGTACCCGTAAGCTAGCCGACGTACCCAGTCACAATACACAATATATCACGGACCCCGCATTGTTCGTCGGCTAGCGGCCCATTGAGACCGATCACTGCACCGCCGCATCGGCCGGCGCAAATCCTCCTGTCATCTCCCGCTTCCTTCTCGCTCAGAACGCCTTTCGCGTCCGTCAACAGCCTGGTAGCATATCCTTGAGCTTGTATGCTCTTAATTCTACTCTGAACCCCAGCCTTTGCCCTCGCCCAGGGCCATAATTTTTTTTACCCTACATTGTTCTCTTTAATCGGCAAATACCACGAACTCCGGCCACATTCTCGCTCATCTTCCTCATTTGGACTCTCGCAATCGGACAATTGAGCATCTGCAAACTCTTCCAGGCCACCAGGCCACGCCCAAAGCGATCCACCACCGTTCTCTTTGGTTCTGGACACAACGCGGGACTCGACTCTTCACGACCACTCGCTCTTGTGGTTCCTGCTGTCTGCTGTCTGCCACCCTGTCTTTCTATCCTCTGGAGAATAACCAAGGCCTACTTGCTGTTGCATCCTAGCGGCTAAGTCCGTCCTCAATTCATGTTACATCTTTCCCATTTCTAACGAAGTCCGTGTTACCAGTCCCGGGCTTTCTAACTTCACTGCACCGCGCAATATTTTCGTTTCATTTCGATCGGCTTGGGTACTTATGATTAACCAAATTGACGCGAAGAATACGTCTAATACTCTCCATTTATAAAGTGGCATGTCCGGTCCTTTCACCACCCCAACGCGACCAGCGCGCTTCATCAATGTCAACCCTTCGAGTCCGTCATCATTAGAACGAAAGCGCCGACGCCTGAACAGCGGAGGTTCCTCCTCTGCATCTCGTACCGGACCCGGATTACTTCCTACTCTTCCAATCCTCCCACACTCCCCATACCGATTCAATTCACGGAATGAAGTGGAGGAGAATCCATCCCCGTCAGCTTTAACACCTACCCGGCCAGCTCTAGCCTCAACGAGCGAACAGCCTGCACCAGCTCTCAGTGGCATGGAGCGCTCAATTGCAGTAATGGAAGCCCGCTCACAGACAATCCGCCAAGAGGTTGCTGCCGAAGAGCAATCCGACAAGGAAACGGCAGATACATATGCGCGACAGGTTAAGAATTACCAGGTATATTGGGATCTCTATCAGGCGGAACTCTCGCGCGAAGATCCAACTTGGGTCGTTGTTCCCGCCTTTCCTGTCACTGCATTCAAAGTGGCAATATTCCTCAAGCACGAGACGACGAGACCACAGGTATGAGATAGCTTTCTTTCCTTCTCTGCTGGTGTTCCAACTGTGTGTACTTACTATCTACGTAGAAACGCAAGCGGGCTGATGGCTCTGATTCGACTGCCACTGTGGGTGTATCCGCCGTGAAGCAAGTTATTAGCGCTCTCGAAAAGTGGCGGACTGACCACGAGCATCTGTACCGTGATGTCCCTCAAGCCCAAACTGGTCTTCGTCTCGATTCCCGCATCAAGACTTTCGAATCGGCCGCGGCTCACAAAGAACCGGAACGCGTCAAAATGGCGCATACCTTGAAGGCAACGGGGACAAATGCAGGTTCGTGATTGTTTATTGGCCGTTAATCTTCAAGTGGCTAAGCAGCATCCAGACACCTTTACTGCCGAAGATCTGATGCGATGCGCAGGTTGGTGCCTCACCGACTTCAAGGGGCCTCAACATATCTATATTGGCCTACGGGATCGTGCCATGCTTCTTACCTCGTGTTCCGTAGCCTTTCGCGGTGATAGTACGCGCAACCTTCTCCTGTCTGATCTCTTTGCCACCGACGTGGTCTTCAATGCGAAGGGATTGGGTGAAGTGGTACCGGTACGCATCTGTCCTCCCTATCTTTCACATCTAATGCATATTTCAGGCTCTTGCAATTATAGCGGATAATGCGAAACACAACCAGCAGGGTCGAACAGATGAGCACGGGGCATTCCGACATCGCCATGCCGAACTCTGTCCGGTGGGGGCAATTGCTCTACTCTTATTTTCTTACTATCATGTGCGGAATTGTTCCGTTCCCAACTTTGCGCCAGACTTCACCGACACAAAGTACGGCGACTATGGCAAGCGTGAATGGTATGGGATCCATTTATTTCCAGCTGGCCCAAATCATTTAGATGAAATGGGATACGACAGTAGGGGTTCGCTGTTATTCTGCGCAATCTATGTAACCGGAATATCTACAGATCATCGCAAGCGTGTCAATTTAATCTACAAGAAGAATAATATAAACATCACGAACGTCACTCATGCGGGGCGCGTTTTCTCGGTCAAAACTGCGCGCGAGTATGGTGCATCGGTAGCTGGCGCCAAGGCTCTGGGTGGGTGGGTCGACAGTGGCTCATTCCAGCCCTGTTACGATCGCGCCTTACCCGTAGATGCTCTGCTCGGCGCTGCTATGTTCGATGCTGCCCGCCCCGAGGCACATTTTCTTGCCCGTCAATTTCTACGTGAGCGTCCTTTATCCTGTTTCGTCTCTGCTTATTTACCGTGGTTCCGTAGAGCCTCCACAGGCCCTGTTGGCACAGATTTTTCCCTGGGTCGACGATGAGCTTTTGGCATTGGAATCTCGTGAGAAAGACAATTCCTACGCCCGAGACATCGCTCTGCGTCAGCTCTTCAAGCTTCTTGTTTGGTTTAGAACAATTATCCTTCAGGACGGCGTCATTCTCTACAAAAAATATCCCGCTGCACCGCTCTTCTCCTACCCACCTTTCAATTCACTCGAGTTTCGGCAATTTGCGACCACCTCTGTCCAGCGCCTCGCAGAAATCCACGCCAAAGCGAATTTAGAACTGAAGAACCTTCCGCAGAATCTCGTCCGGGGATTTCGAGGCGCCATTGCCGGTGTTTCGCTGGCTCAGCATGCTGAGCGCGACGAGACGCGGGCGTATATACAACGTCTCGAGTCTCAGATCCAGCTACTTACTCAACAATTCTCGGAACAGACAATGTCGAAAGGCAAAGGACGTCGGTCTGCAACTCAGACGACACCAGGTAACTAAAACTCTTTTGCATCTTCATCCCATTATTAACCGTCTACTTCTTAGTCCTGATACCGCCTCCACTGTTCTCTGCTCCTGCGCTCCCGCCACCTGTTTCTATCTCCGAGTCCACTTCAGTACGTCTAGGACTCGAATCATTCGATGGCTTCGACGAATTTCCTTTCATTACCGGACCTTCTGATTTTGTTTCATCCACTGCATCGTCGTCATCGTCCCGTTCTGTATCCAACCCTTCGCTCTCCCGGGGACCGTCCATGGCTACACCTTCGCCGATTCCGCCCTCAAATACTCGCTAGATCGATTGAAACGTCACCAATGGGACTGGGTGGAGAAGAGACATTTCTTCCGAAGTATACATTTCAACCAGTGCCAAAAATTACGGATGTTTGGACGGAGTGGGCTAGCGGACTCAATGGGTTTCTTTCTGTCCGAGAACTCAACGAGGGTTGGAATGCGAAGTGGAAGAGGGATAATCAGAGCATCAAGAACGAGTACGGTCGACGCAAGAAGATCATCGACTTAATCCAGAGGCTCGTTGACAAACCGAACTGGAATTTGGTGTTGGCTTTGGAGTTTATTCGGGACGTCTACGAGCCGGAGTACCGCACCACTAGGGCTTTCTGTGACTATATTCAGAGCACAAAGACTGGGGGCTTCGACGCCGTCATTCAACGATCACATACGTTTAGACAGTAACTTTATACCTATGTTTTATATTCTTGAAAATTATTGCGCTGCAGCATATGATTTAAATTAAACACAAATGTTCATTTTTAATCAACCGAATAGGCTTTCAGAAGAAGAACATTCAGAAGAGGAACCAATTCAATGATTTGAATGAAACTTTGATCAGGCTTGCCTTTCGGGGTCAACACCGCCCTCATCACTTGCCATCAGAACCATGGAGGGTTCAAAAGGATCTTGGATGGCTCAGTCAAGCATCTAGATAATGTGCAAATACTTTCTGTGGCTAGATAAAATCTTCAGCCCAGTCCACTCGAGCGCAACATTGATCAGGCTTCCAAATTGGGACCGATGAATCTTTACCCCCTCCACTTTGCTACCACTATTTTGGTGCATTCAAGGACACTGCAGACAGATATTTTATGGGCTTGGATACTCTGAGAACGCAGTTTGAACCTAAAGAAATCCTCAGCATGGTGCATTCGAGTGCAACTTTTTTTTTGATACGGCTTCCGGCTGGGGACCTGTGAGTATTTACAAGCCCCAATTTGCCACGACTGTCTTCCTGGGTTGAATAATGGTTTAGTTGGACTAGCTAGCATCTGCCCATCCCATACTGTAGAAATACATTTTTCAGCCAAAAGAAAATCTCAGCACAGTGCATACGAGCACGACTTTGATCAGAGTTCTAACGAATGTTTATGGCGTTTAACTTCCCACCACTCGCTCTGCGGGTTCAAATAATGTTTCAGGACCAGTCCTGTGTGTCTCGGATAGTCACCGCCACGAAGTCTCTGAACCGTAGATAAACGTTCAGCTCCGGCGAAGAAAGCCATTCATAACAAAACTTCAACATCGGTTGGAGGAATGAAGGGTTTTTATAACTATGAATTCCACTCATATGGACACGCTGATACCACGGAGGGTTATATATGACCATAACGAGGCCTAAAGTATTCGGAGTGGAGATTCTGTTCAAGTCTGAGTGCGTGAGCTACGCAACATGTTTGCAGGCTAAAATTGATCTACTTCCAAATCGGGCAACTGCAGTTCGACTTGGCCCGCGACTGCGGCGGTGGCGAACCGAAAAATGCCGTTGGGGCCACAGTACCAGTTCTCCTAATAGCCTATCTCATATTTCTAACTCCTCTGTAGCTACGGCTCAACCCAATGGACACCAAAAGTTTATTGTTGCCATTTTCGCGGCACTCTTGATGATGCACAGAAACGATCTTTCAAAGCTTTCTCCCAAATTCCCCAGTTCAGGTTGTGTACTCAATGAATCATATTCTGGATGGGCAATCCCGATTCAATCGCCCACATACGTTACTGCTCTTTCAGTACCATTAAATTAGCGATAAAAAATGAACACCGGACCAATGCAAGATTCTAGTCTAACTATCAACAATAGGATGGTCATTAGCCCATGATTGAAGGAAAGACTTGAGAGCACTGGCTCCCAAAGCCTCCGCTGGCTGAATCTTGTTCACCTCTGCAATCACCTCTGCACTCCGGTTGGGCCCATCACACCCGTAAATCGTGATGATACGAGTCATGTTGATTGCTTCGTTGAGCGACGTGGTTGAAACACAGAGGGCCTTCTCTATCGCTGCCTTTGAGATTCTCTGGATTCGGAATGTGAGATCCGTCAACCATCTAGCATTATTTAACTCACAGTTGTAGACGATAGTTCGGCAGGCCATGAGGTTTTGTGAAATGTCGATGTCACCTGAGCAGCAAATCTCCATGATTCGACTCGGTCGGGGTTCTGAAGCACCTTTCCGCGGTTAGAATTAAATTTAATGTACCCTGGGCGCTTCTGAATCTTCTCCAGAAGCCAGGCAACTTCCGCGTCTCCAGTTGCTTGTGGTTTGGCAACAAGAGCACCCGAAGATGGACCACTGCTTTCAAACACCGAAGACGGGATGGGAGACGAAGTTCTGGGACGTTTATTATGCACCTAAACCAACAGATTATCAGCAATGGATATCGAAGAAAGGTATGAAATACTCACAGGATCCACTCGAAGCTCTAGTTTATTTCCATCGGGTATGATGATGTTAGACAAATTGTGGGCAAAGGTTTCTGTCTTGTCTTCAGCATTGAATGTAAAAAAGTACTCGGTATATTCCTGCTCCTCGGAATCGGGCACCCCAATTCTCCCTGAGCCTATAATAATTATCGTCACATATGAGCAGAGTAGATTAGAAGGAAAAATACCGTCAAGTTGTCCGATTGAGGCCTGAAGTTCCTCGAATATTTGCCTGCTACTGGCTCGCCATTCGTTATCGCGGCAGTCTATATTGTCAACGAGATTAATATTGACACGTTGAATGACGTTGAATTCGCTAGATCCCGAACGCCGGTCCCGAATTCGGAGCTGAACATTGCGAACATCCGGCTGAGCATCCGGCATCGTATCTTCTAGCCCTAAAATTACATGAAATGGTGTCAGCAAAGGTGTTGTGTGTGTAGATCTGGAACAGAAAAACCTCTTGGGAAGCTCGCATCCCCACCAGAGGGATTGGAAGACTCTAATTGAAGTGCATGAGTAAATCACTAGCAAGTTACTTCTAAATTACCTACCGAGAGTAGGACTAATCTGCTGTTCTCCCGCAGATTTTGGATTTGGAGGCTCTAGTAGAACTGGATGAGTAAATTATGTATATTTTATTTGTAAATTACCTACCAGGAGTAGGACTCTGCTGTTCCCCAGGCAGATTCGTGGTAAATCCGATATGGGAGTCTAGAAGAAGCCTCTGCATGTCCGCGATATTGATCTTGCTGAGGTTCAAACCCTTGGGGAATTTTTCGGGCTGTCGTTGAATCATAGCGACGTAGGCTTTGCGCTGTTTCAAGCCGACACTATTGAGTTGTTCACTGAACTAATTAACCTCAAGTAGATGGCAGCAACTCACAAGTCAGACTTCGCATAAGGCCTCTCAGCCATAATTATCTTATGCCAATGGGAGGGTGCAGTGGAGGGGAAAGACAAAGAGGCAGCAACGAGGAGCTCCTCAGACTGTCTCATGCCCAAGCGGATCGAAGATTTGCCGATCGAGCATTGGTAAATTTTGCCGATCGAGCATTGGCGGATTTGCCGATCCTCAATCGACAGTTTGCCAGCGTGACATCAGGCAAAGGCGCCAAGAGGGCACGATCGAGGGAAAGGTAAACTAACGATTGACATTTCAACGATCGAAGGTGTCAAAACCTTCATTCTTAACGTTTGGCATTTCCTAATAAGGCAAATACGGAACAAAGGGGCGCGGGGTACCCAGACCCGCCATTACGTAAGGTACCCACCGGTTCCCAGAGGGGTCCCCAGAGTAAAGGTACATCTTCACAACGTTGTAACAACATCGTCTGAGCATCGGGTAAGTGTGCCAAAGAATGTTCACAACATGCTACAGAAACTAAAATGCCTCGCTGAAAGTGAAACGGTCCCACTAAATTCCTCTTGGTGTACCACCACACTAAACCACACTCCCCCTTTTTCCGTGGTTGTCGAATTGTTTTCGTGGTTTTTCAAACTGTGTGCCAGTGTAGCAGTGATCCAAGTAGTTATTGATCCGATTGAGATCCTCTGAAAATTATCAGGAGATGCCACGGCTTGAGCGCATTGTTAGCCAATTCGGAATTTTTTCATATCGAACAAAGGGAATGCAAGATTGTAATGAGCTCCTCATATACTCGTGACTTAGGTCTGTGCGCATCAAACCGAACAACCGCCAAGTTGGACGCCCACAACGATTCTTTCTTCCTCTTTCCCCTCAGCCAACTAAGGCATACCACGAGTGCGAGTTACCCGCCGGTCAATATGAGTATACTCGTGGGAAAACTCGCGAGTATCCACTCACGGATCCGAGTACCTGTGACCGTGAGTTTCCCACGGATCCGATTATCAATTTTGGTTGAAAGCTTTGCAAACTCACGAGTACTCGGACTCATAACACTGCTTAACATATATTTCTACTGTCTGTACAGCATAATTAGGTGGTACCTCCATGATTTCAGAGCAATAATATCACTCTACAACGTAGTCTCTTATAAACAGACGCTACAACAAAAAAGTGCTCGTACCTGCGCATTGTTGTAGTCTGTCGATTCCCCTTGATCCGTGATCGGTACCCGACCTTATTATATAATCACCAAATATTCGGTTCTTGAAATGCATTACTCAACGCGTATTTCGCCAAATTTCCTGCCTATAGACATGTAGTAGCCCACTAATAACAACTTCTTCAGCCAAGGCTCAGCGCCAGACTAGAGGAACGACAATGCCGAAATTTGATGGGCCGGCACCGGACCGACATCCGAAATGGCGGGGAAGTGATTTGGGACAGAAAAAGCTGCAGAACATATATTCTACGGTATCAAATTACTTCAGAATGCCATTATAAAACACTTTACCTCTTAAACTTTGCTGAGGGTAGTGCTGGAAGCGTTGAATGGCCGTGGGAACATATTCAAACTCCGATGATTATATAATAAGGTCGGGTACCAATACATGGTGGCGCGGTAAACTACGGACTATCTACAACGTAGATGAGGTGTGTTTGAGCCACCAAATCACCAAAATACAATCAAAACCCACAGGTCCTCACAGGTACCTGTGGGTTTTCCAATACTCATGAGTACTCATATGATCTGTGAGTTTTATACTCACGGATCTGAGTATGGCTTTTTTCTTCGTGAGTACTCGTTCCCACGGATCCGAGTTACCCACAGATGCACTCGTGATATGCCTTAGGCTCAGCCAACACACCGGCTCCGCAACTCAGCCTCCGCTGTATTCCGCTACAGCCCACACACACTTTTCAGTCATCTGCCGCCGTTCCGCAGCCTCAAAGTCGAGATATGTCCAGCCCTCGATCAAGCTCGTCGCCACATTCATCGGAAGTGCTGAAGGGAACTCAACTCTCCAAGACACTGGCACTGTGCGCGAAATGGGTGAAGAAGCACAATACCCTTTCCGATTTGATATCCGCCACAGTCTCCTGATGTCAATTTGAGAGCGCCGTCGAATCTTCAATGTTTAAATTGTTCCTTCCATGTCTCGGCATTTCCCCAAGTTCACAATATATTAAAGACTCAACCTGTGGACTCTTAAATGTATCTATGTCTGTCTCGATGCGTCTGTCGCTCAAGTCTTCTTCCTCAAACTTGTGTCAAATCTCAAACCCGCAAATTTCGTGGGGCTATCTATCAAGTCGTTACCACTGCCCAACTCCTCCCGCCATTCGCACCTCTTGAGCATTTGGGATCAGCAAATGGACCCGCTGTGGACAACATTGCACCCTGCCCCGCGGCCTCGTGTGCTGTGTGTCACCCCACTGCCAGTTTTGCATGCACGTCCCTCTACTGATGTGATTCAGGACAGTGGCGACTGAGAGGCTGGTCGTCGAATATTTGTTTGAACATAGTATTTCTCGCTTCAAATAGCCCGTCTGATATTTGTGGGGGAAAGAGAAATAACCTAGATGAACGCCCCGACCTGCCGGTCAGGCGGAGGGCAATAGCTTCCCCTCCTCCCGAAAACATAATAATATACATCGCGGGCTCCACTCATACCCCATCAGGTGGGAGACCAAGAGCGGCCGCTGCAATCCTTATTGAGTCCGAGGAAGCCTGGAACGTTGGAAGGTGTATCCCTTCAGCTAGCGAGCAATCTCAGTATGTTGCTGAACTCTTCGCCGCATTAGCAGCTGTAAGAAGCTCGAGCAAAGACTCAATACTCACAATAATTAGCACCCAGAACTGTCTCAGTGATACAATGAACAAAAAACTAGCTAAATGGGAACACCAGGGGTGGGTCGGCGTATTGCACTGGGACGTGCTGCGCTGTCTGGCGGCGGAGCTCAAAGTCAGGAAGGCAACGACCTTCTTTAAAATGGCTATATCCAGCTCCCCCTTGAGGACATTATGCCAACAAGCTGCAGACTTAGCAAAGAGAGCTGCGCAAGCTCCCGTGGACGAACAGTGGGACCTCACGCTACCTCAGAACACGGCGCTCCCGGGTATGAGCCTGCAGGGTAATTGTCAGCGTGTTTTCTACTGCAGTATATGCGAGGAAAAAACCCGGACCTTGGTCCCGAGGCAGTCTACACTGAATAAGCTTGAGACAGTGCGAGAAGCAGTGAAAAATGTTTTCGGGAGACATGTATCGGATGCCGAAATATGGCGGGTCATCTCCACAAAAGATATACTCCCACGACCGGCCCAGTTCCTCTGGAAAGGTCTCCATAATGCCCATAGGATAGGGAAGTATTGGACTCACATTCCCGAATGTGAGGACCGCGCTATATGTAAAGACTGCGAGGTTTTTGAAGACCTCGAACACATCCTGGTGGGATGTCAGAGTCCCGGCCAGGAGATTATTTGGCAGGCCGCCGAGAAGCTATGGCTATAGAAGGAGGCGAATTGGCCTGAGGTGTCGTTGGGCACAATTTTAGGCTGTGGTCTTGCGGAATTCCGAGACGGCAAAGGGAAGCTTAAAGAAGGCACGAGGCGATTGTACCGGATCCTGATGTCCGAATCCGCCTATCTAATCTGGCGAATACGGAACGAGCGCGTTATCTCCCGGAATGGTGCGCCGGTAACGGAAGAAGAGATTGTAAACAAATGGAAATTCGCAATAAACCAACAGCTACAGGTGGACAAAGTGCTAGCTAACAGACCTATTAAAGGGAAGCGCCCCGCGTTGGTGCCCCAACTCGTCATCGCGACTTGGTCCGACGTTCTCAACGAAGAACACAGCTTACTGGCAAATTGGTTATGGGAGCCCAGAGTATTAGTGGGTAGCCGTGCTTTTCCCCAAACTCCGACCCGTCGACACAGTTGCGGCATCGGGTAGCGCGGTAGCCCCACACTGCCCTTCGGGCGTGCGTAAGGCATTTCTCTGGGTGGTGGAATCCACTCCCTTTGGAACTAATGTCCCAATCTTTACTATCCAGTCGGGCTAACCCATTGTTAGTTGCAGCTGCCTAATGTACCACCAAAAAAAAAAAAAAGAGAAATAACCTAGATGCTAAAGCTTGCTCAAATGTTTGGAAAACCTCTACGAAATGGTGACCAAAATGTTCCACAATGTCATGTCACAGAAGCATTGAGGAATTTGATGTTTTTTTATTTGAGCAAAGTTTTGGCGACATTGGGCTGATGTTTGGCCAACTATTTCCCTAGTCTCGTTCCCAGCCATTATAGGGCAGTCACTCGCTGCGCTCGCTGGCAGAACTCCTACCGGGGATAATATGTACAGATGTTGTCGAGGCAGATTTTGAAGTTTGATGGGAGAGCATGTTAGGGCGGTGATCTTGCGGCTGATTTCTCATCATTTTGTGCCTCGGATTTTCGGTCCGCTGATCCTACCGCACCGCTCTAACATCTGGAGCCGCGATTACTATTTCCCAACATTACGTCCGAACATGTGGGAAAAATTCATCCCAAACGGTGGTGTACGTCATCTCATCGTCTTTATGCTCATTGAATTGTGTGGCTGTTGGGGAGTCATGCCTGAGGATGGCGACGATTCTGAACTCTTGTCTTTCGCATACAGCACCGTGAATGGAGTCCACAAAAAACTTCTTGACTTGTTCTTGGCCGCCAAGTGCAACGGTTACGAGTTGGCAGATTCGCACCGGCGCTAAAACCCTATTTCCAGACAACAAACCGGGGTGGAGTTTCATATGCTTTGGCCCATGTTTGTGATAACACTTGCATTCAACTCACGACACACACTGCGCAATTGCGCATACAACAGGGTCGCTGGGACTCGGAGAAGCATGGCTTCATCTGTCAATTTCTCCCCTGCCCCCCCATCGCTGTCTGGCATCCTATTTCCATTGTGTCCTGACTAGTACTGTTTCATCATTTGTGCCACTGTTAATCTTTCATCGCTTATTATCTGGGTATTTCGAAGAGTTTTTTTGGTATCCTGGATGCCGTGCCATGCAAAGAGAATAATAGATGATGTTTGGAGATGGGGCATAGCTATCCAGAGCAAGACCGTCGACTCCGTGATTCTCACACTCATGAGCCATTCCTTAGCAACTTTTTCTTCGATCCTGTGCAACCACATATGAGCAATGTTGAAAGAACGGAACCCATCCATTTCTCATGTGTGCTGGAGAAGCAAGGATTCGCCGGTATATCAACTTTCCTGCATGAAAAAAAATATTTGCTGTGGTGCTCTGCCAGGGCAGAACGAATGCACATCTTGTTTGCTGAACAGAATTCAGCCAGTGGCACTAGAAAAAATAAATAAATAAGCAATTCTGGCATACAGATGGGTATACTAGCGAAGATGTACATCTATAAATACAAGCGGTCAATAACAGGGGAAAAGATGTTTGGAAAGTGAGTGAGTGGATCAGAAATCTCAAACATCAGGCACTATCTCCCCTCTGACGATCTGCTCGACATGCTGCATACCCTGGCCGAACCATGCATGACGCTCCGACTCAATAGCAAGGTCGTGTCTATTGACCCCCGAGCAGTCACAGCAATGCTCGAAACTGGGGAACGCTTCTCCGGCGACCTCATCCGTCAGGAAATGAGATATTCCACGGTCCGCCCTGGCCTACGGTCCGCGATAAAGATTGACAGCTGTCATACAGCAGTAGGTACATTTAAGCCGTATGTACTCGTCTACCGCCCTCAGTCTTTGATCCCACATTGCGGGAGACTGAGGGTAAGTCCACTACTTATTGTTCATAGTTCTATTTACTTATTCTGTATAGTACTGCACTTTCTGTGCATTTACAGGTATTTAATATATAGTCTTTGATCCCACATTGCGGGAGACTGAGGTACTGCACTTTCTGTGCATTTACAGATCTTGATAGGTTATGGGCCCCGGAGCGCTAGCGCTTTGAAGACGTACCTACATTGAAGACTCACCGCTCGCTCATCAGAGCTAGAAGCATTGCGAGCACTGCCTCGCATCAATCACTTGACCTACTGCTGATACCACCTCGGACTTCCCACAGATGTCAACCACTTTCATTCCGGCGGCTACCCAGCTTTCTGGTGCTGAGGACTGGCCCTTGTTCCGAGTCCACACTCAGATGGAGCTGCATCGTGAGGGCGTGTTTACCTTACTGGAAACTGTTATACAGGCTTCAACTGCTGCTGATGCCCTCACTGTTGCTATTGCTGTCACGAGTTCTCTTGGCACTGCTCCTGCTGTTACTGTGACCAGTACAACTGGTGGTACTACCACTTCTGTGGCTGGGTCCACTCCTACCCCTGGTATAGCATTCAAAGACACTCCTGCAGAGCGTAACAGTCGTGCATTAGGAATCATAAATAAATTCCTGTCTGTGGAGCTATGCATGGAGTATGTTGATGTAACCAGCGCTGGGACTCTCTGGGCTACACTGCGAGAGCGTTTTGAAGAGGATAATCGTGCCGATACTGCTATGGGTATTCTCGCCTCTCTCTTCACCACCAAACTTGGTGTGGAGAGTGAAGCAGAACTCATCGATCGTTCAAAGATTGAAGCCCACATCGGGGCTATAAAGGGTTACTTTGACCGTCTTTCACAGTTGAAATATCCATTCTCTGCAGATCTGCAACCCCTCATCTTGCTCAGCACTCTGCCAGATGATCCTTATTGGACTGGGATCAGAGGGAACATTGTTTCCTCTCTTGGTACAGGGATGACTTGGGATAAAGTTCGTGCTCGCCTCCTGACTCTCGGGAAGCGCCCGGAGCCAGCAGATGAATCTGCCATGGCTGCAAAATCCCAAAACTCCAACAAGGCCAAACCACCTTCCAGCAGTGGTGACAAGCAGTGTCTTTTTCATGGTCAAAATAAATCACACACGACTGAACAGTGTTTCCAGTTGAAGAACCTGGTCCAGGACTCCAAGAAAGGGAAATTGAAATCTGGGAAGCAGGCCAGAAAACGTGGCTCAAAGGCAAATGCCTCTGCTGCCTCTGATTCTGATTCAGAAGACGAGGATAGTGCACATGTAGCTTCTGTATCTCCCAAATCTTATGCTGCTATGTCTGCTTATATCTCGAGTGACTCAAGCGACTCCAAACTTGTTATTGTACTAGATTCTGGAGCATCCAGAGTAATGAGCCCTAATGTGGACTGGTTTGAGACAGGGACTTATCAAGTTCTCAACCCTCCCCGAAAGGTTCGCCTGGGAAATGATACATACTGTGATGCAGTTGGTATTGAAACTCTCCGGTTCCCCTGCAAAACAAAGCGAGGCATGACCCAACTGGCTATAAAGCGAGCATTGCATGTTCCATCTTTCGGGCTTACCCTCATATCTGTCCAGCAAATAGCTAAGGCTGGATACAAGTGTATTTTCCTGGGCAACGAATGCATCATTCGAGACCCCAAAGGAAAACGCATGATCGAGGCAAAGCAAAAGAAAGGTCTCTATCACATGACTTGCACTCCATTGAGCCAAGATCCACATGCTTTGTTTGCAATGGACATCAACCACCTCCACAAAATCTCAGGACACACAAATTTCCAATTGCTTCAGAGTTCTGTGAGCAAAGGCGGGCTTGGTGAAATCACTTCCTTAACAGGTATACCAAAATTCTGTGAAGCTTGTGTGATTGGGAAAATGAAGAAACTACCATTTTCCAAGAGCCAGACTAAGGCTCGTGGTCCCTTGGACATTGTCTCAAGTGACGTGGGAGGACTGGTGACACCAGAAGCTCCTGGCGGATTTCGCTACTGGGTGGTACTTGCCGATCATTATTCTTCCAATGTATGGGTCCTATTCGCAAAGAAGAAATCTGAAGTCTACAGACACATAAAGCAATGGCAAAGAGATATTGAAGCCCATTTCAGGGTCCAGATTGCGAATTGGGAGTTCTGTGAAGGCTGGATTCAATTCTTCCGCTGTCGCAGTAGCGAGTTCAGCTCTGGTAGACAGAAATGAGGGTCGGTCGTCCGGAAATGGAGTGCAGGGGTGAAGCAGAAAGTCGGTGTGAGGTCCCAGGAAAGTTGTAGAAGCGTTGAGTAGAAATCAAGTGTCGAAAGGGGAAGTTGCCGTGCAGGTGTGGGATACCGGTGCAGCTCGTAGAAACTCGATGTGGGAAGAAATATGGTGTAAGGATGCTCGGGGTTCACTGGCGATGTGCTCACGGTGGAGCACTCAAGTCACTGGTCGCGTTGATGCTGTGGTTCGGGTGTAAGGAGGTCATATTTGGCCATATGTACGTACTAAACAAATAAGCAGTCCGAGGACCGATCAATCGTAAGGTACGCAGCTATAGATAGAAGTGGGGAAAGCGATGAGCGGGGCATCCACCCCTTCCACACCGCACAGATGGAGGAGGAGAGTTCACATCCAAGGAAATGGAAGCTGAGTTCAAGAGGCTCGGAATCATACATGAAGTAACAGCACCATATACACCTGGACAGAATGGTGTTGCTGAGAGGATGAATCAAACTCTTGTTACTCGGGCTACAACAATGCTCATTGATTCTTGCCTGCCTCGAAAATTCTGGAAATTAGCCCTCCTTGCAGCAGCTTACACAATAAACTGAACTCCTACCTCATCACAGGGGTATCATATCCCACACGAGATACTATATGATCGACCAGTGAACATAAACCACTTGCACCGATTTGGATGTCACGCATATCCCTTGATCCCAAAGGAGAAGCGCCACAAACAAAAATTTGGTAACAAAGCAAACCGCTGTGTCTTTATTGGATATCATGAAGGAAGCAAAGCCTATGACTTACTCGTGATCAATGAAGATGGTACCTATGGTAAAATCATAAACTCGAGACATGTGAGGTTCAATGATGATGAGCCCTCATCCACCATGGTACAGCCTCCACTGGAGCCAGAAGCAACTTCTCGAGAACAATTTGAGGAAGTTTCCCAAAGTCTGCTGCCTAGAGCCACCTCATATTATGATGAGGATGAAGACACAGATATTTCACTACAACCCAATCCAGGTTCAGTGGGGGCTCCTGCAATCCCTGTTGCTCCACCAAGGGACAGTCCACCTCAGGCTGATCCCTTGCCATTGCCAGATGATATTCCATCTGTTGCACACCCTTCTGAGAGGGGAAATCCACCACTACGAAAAGTTGCTGGTACCAGAATTGAACCCTCTCGAAGGAGTACTCGCACATCTGTGCCAGCCCAGCATCCAAGTGCTGAGTATGAGCGAATTGCACAAGGGCCACAGTCGCAGTCCAAAGCTCAGTGTGCAGCTGAAAGTGCAGCACGGAGAGAAGCACAAAATAATATGCCTTCCTCACCTGAACCTGAACTTGATGACCCCGCAGAAGCTATTCTCCTCGCAAGTCTTGATGAAGTCATTGCAGAAGCTTTCATTGCGCAGCAGAACCCACTTGACCCTGTCAGCTGGGATGCAGCCATGAATGGTCCCAATGCTGATGAGTGGGTTGCTGGACTAAATGAGGAGCTTGCAGCTTTCCAGGAGAATGACGTCTATGATGTCGTTCCAATTCCTGAGGGTGTCAAGCCTATCAAGTCCAAAGTCATGCCAAAAGTCAAAACTGACGAAAAAGGTCGGATAGCACGATAAAAGGTTCGGATTGTTGCTCAAGGAGACACCCAGAAAGAGGGCATTGACTACAAAGAGGTTTTTGCTCCTACTGCCAACCTGGAGTCTGTTCGCATCATCTGTGCACTTGCTGCAAGTACAATCTCAAGCTCGAGCAAATGGATGTCTCCACAGCCTATCTCAATGGGGAACTTGAAGAGGAAATCTACTTGATGCCTCCGAGTTGTGTTGAAATTCCAGAAGGTCATTGCTGGCACCTAAAGCGATCATTATATGGTCTGAAGCAGGCAGGAAGAACATGGAATCGAACTCTCGACTCCAAGCTTCTAAAACTGGGGTTTCATTGACTCAATTCTGAAACTTGCCTCTATGTCTACAAAGAGGGCAATCAAACATGTTTCGTCGTAGTCTATGTTGATGACCTTCTTCTTGCTGCCTCTTCCAAGGAGTTCTCCCAGAAAATCAAGGGAATGCTCTCCTCCAGCTTCAAAATGCGAGACCTGGGTACAGCTAAATATCTCCTTGGCATTGAGATTGTTCGTGACCGCAAAAAGCATACAATTGCTCTGAACCAGCATCAATACATTGACAAGGTTCTTGCTCGCTATGGCATGACAGATTGCAAGACTGTTTTCACGCCAATGGCAACAGGCACTGACCTCAGTGCTTTTGACCCTGAGAGCGATGAGACAATCACTCAGATGGCTCTTGTTGAAGATGGACCCATTGTCTCATATCAGAGCATTATCGGATCTTCTATGTATGCAATGCTTGGAACCCGACCAGATATTGCACATACTGTCGGTGTTCTTGGACGGTTTAGCGCAAATCCCAAAGGGATTCACTGGGCTGCCGCCAAACGCCTGCTCCGATATCTCAAAGGCACACAGGATTGGGCTCTACACTATGATGGAGCTGACCTGAGTATGGACATGACCTTCTATGGCTATAGTGATGCCAATTGGAATGGAGACTGAGACACTTCTCGCTCAACCTCAGGTTATGTCTTCATTGCAAGCCGTGGGGCCATTGGATGGTCAAGTCGCAGACAGTCCATGGTGGCTTTATCCTCAACAGAGAGCGAGTACATTGGACTCGCAAATGCCGGACAGCATTTGGCATGGTTGCGCTCCTTCTTCGACAAGCTTGGACATCCACAAAATGACCCAACCGAATTGCGTTGCGACAACCGAGCAGCAATTATCCTGTCTCAGGACCCACAGTATCGTGCGTGAACTCAGCATATACAACGAAAATATCACTTTGTGCGAGATGACTTGGTTCGCCACGGCGAGTGTGTTGTACTCTGGTATCCTACAGAGGACATGGTTGCAGATATTTTTACAAAGGCTCTACCTCATGACAAGCATTCAAAGTTCTGTCTCTCAATGGGACTACGGCCTGGGTCGAGTGGGGGTGTCAGGAAATGAGATATTCCACGGTCTGCCCTGGCCTACGGTCTGTGATAAAGATTGACAGCTGTCATACAGCAGTAGGTACATTTAAGCTGTATGTACTCGTCTACCACCCTCAGTCTTTGATCCCACATTGCGGGAGACTGAGGGTAAGTCCACTACTTATTGTTCATAGTTCTATTTACTTATTCTGTATAGTACTGCACTTTCTGTGCATTTACAGGTATTTAATATATAGTCTTTGATCCCACATTGCGGGAGACTGAGGTACTGCACTTTCTGTGCATTTACAGATCTTGATATCATCATCGGCGCCGACGGTATCAAGAGCATAGTCCAAGAAGCGGTCGTCGATGGCACCAGGGCCCCTATCCATACCGGCGTATCGCTCCGTTATTCCGACCGCAGGAATGCTGGCCGATCCCGATCTCAAGGGGCTCGTGGACAGCTCGGAGATGATAAGTTGGATGAGATCAGGTGAGTCTGCGTTGCAGCTACGGAAACCGAGTGTTTTATTGGAGAATAGCCATCGGATTTGCATTGTAAGCATGTCCAATCTTCTGGGGTTTTTAGGGTTTAATTTATTTTGAACTCAGCGCGGAAAAACGGAGTACAACCTCATCTTAGTGCATCCCGACAACAAGGATCCTACATAAACGAAGGCTCCGTCGAGCAAATGCGGGCATATTTCGAAGGATGGGAACCACGGTTGGACATCTCTCACATTTCCAGAGCATCATTCACTGGGCGAGCACAGGATCCAAAAGCTCCTGAAACTGGTTGAGAAGACTTACATCTCACTGTTGATGTATCGGTGGGTCCATCCTGGCAGCAAAGTTATTCTCCTGGGCGATAAATGCCATCCCACACTGGTTTGTTTCATTGCTGAGATATATTTGTGACTCTCGCTAAAACGCTGCTATCCAATTCTACCCGTCCTCTCGCGCGCAAGGCTCTGCAATGGCTGTGCGATGCATTCCACACATCATCAGAGAGTTTGCGGTGGAGCTACCCGGCGCCACCAGATGGCTCATCTGGCATGCGGTGCCGGGTGGCTACGTCATTTGGTGGCTGTTCGGTTGCCTGCTCGTTATGGTGTGTATCGAGTGTCTGTACCTTACTGAATACTTCGCTGTCTGACTCAATATCAGGGTTGCTCTCGGAGTTTGGCAGCAAAGAAGGGGTTTAAGCACTAGTTTCTGGCACTCCACCAGTGCACGCGCATGTACGGGCACGCATCTGAATAGGCATATGTGGAAGGTCAACAAAAGTTCTCCCCATGCCACCTGATCAGCCACCCGGCACCGCATGCCGGATGAGCCATCTGGTGGCACCAAGTGGCTCCACCGTAAACTCTCTATTGTCTAGAAGTACAGGTTGAGGACACTGCGGCCCTCGGTACGCTCATCGCGGGCCTCTCGGACCGCTCGCAGCTGGCCACCTTCCTTCACGCGTAGCAGAACATCAGGTGTGACCGCACGCGGGAGACATTGCTCGCAGAGTTCGTGAATCCCACATATTCCACCTGGACGACGGGCCGGAGCAGTAGGCGCGGGACAACAGCATGCGCACAGCGATGGAGGTGGCGCGGGCACGTGAGCGTGGAGAGTGCGCCGGCGATGCGGACGGGAATGCGAATGTGTGGGCGGATAGGAAGAAGAGCCAGCAATACTTCGGCTACGACGCGGAGGCGGAGGCGCAGCGATGGTGCGAGCAGAATGGCTATGGGGTCGTGGCCAGTTCGTGGTCGGAAACGGTGGTCGTGGATAGTGGGTGCAGCGACTAAAGGTTTCCTTCGAGTAGTTTGTCAAATGTAGATTCCTGGTTCGCCTCGCACAGCAATATTCGAGTCAGTGACATCTAAGTAAACTCAATTCAAAGCGGTCTCTCACAATAGAAGTTACGACTACCCGAAAGCCTGTACTATTAAATTCAATTCATCAAGGGGTATGACGCGTGACCCGAAATATCATTTCGTCAAATCGTCAAAGGGTCCCCAGCTGCGTGACAACCCCCAAAAATTCGTCAACCACTGGAAATATTCCAGGGGTTGCAAGGCATGTAGAATACCCATTAGGATGGCTTAAGAATCATATGAGAAATTTATTTGAGCAAATCTGTTGTTGAACAGGAAAAAATTCATTTTCACGGTTGAATTTGGTCTGAAGCACAATATTTGTGAGGTATGAAACACGAAACCTTGAAAATGGCGAGAAAATTGTAGGGAGAGTGTCCGCACCTAAGGAAACTTGCTCAGAGCAGCCCCGAACCGAAATTTTGGACCGACCGTGACGAAAAGTATATTCGTCACTTTACAAGGTTCCAATATTCGTCACGTCAAGCACCCCCGTGACGAATTGATTTTAATAGTGCAGTAGTAGTAGTTTAGGGTTCACCTTTACACCCATCTCCGTGACACTTTACAAGGTTCCAATATTCGTCACGTCAAGCACCCCCGTGACGAATTGATTTTAATAGTACAGTAGTAGTAGTTTAGGGTTCACCTTTACACCCAAAAACTGCGAAGCGCCGGTCAAAGCGCTAAATCGATGCCAAAACCTCAACAGCCCAATAACGGGTGCCGGCATTTCTGTCACCGAAGCCTCCGCGTGTTTGTTATGTTATGTAATGATATTGTAAAGCAGAAGAATAGGCAGCAGAGCGAAAAATAATTAATGGCATTGTAATTTGGCATCAGCCATGGAAGAGTAATATTCCTGAGTGGCCGCGCAGCAATGTTCTGCAATGGAAGATAGATAAAAATCAGCGATGAAGCAGGGGATATTCAAGAACGTACGGATCATCGGCGAGAACTCTGCAAGGCTTGACATCACGCTCAGAAGTGTTTGTAAGTTCTCCGTGACATTCGGGGTAGCGCACAGATGACTGTGAGAGATATAGAAATTGCACACAACGTAGAGCAGCGACTGAATGGAAATTTATTGAATTGATGAGAGATTCCTGATAGAATCAGACGCACCCCGAGTATCGGATTCGCCTGGTCCCAAGCCGATGTGTCGACTAGCAGGATATCAGAAACCACCTGCTCGGCAGCGAGAAATGCGACGGAACCAGGGTAATCAAGGTGAGCATTAAGTCGTATGGTGGCAACGTTGGTGAGACAGTGGGTCACCAAGAGTGTATGATTCGCGCTAAACCCATCGTTTCTTGCCAGGGATGGCAGGGACTTCCTGAAATTGTCGACTTGGAGAGCCAGAATAAAGACTTCTGAGGGGTTCTGAAGTTCTGAGCAACGTGGGCTGTCATTGAACTGAGCCGGCGAGCGCCCACCTGCGGGCCTATTGCCAACTGTGATGGAGCGTTCGAGGAAAAGAGCAGCCTTGGCGAGGAGCGCGAAGGGAGGGTGGCCCCAATGCGTATCTATAGTCGACATGAGAGGCAACATGGTAGGATTTTCCTGTCCGATGTTGAACTTGATAATGGACGGGCAATGGATCGGGACTTACGACAGAGCACTGAATCAAGGGAGAATTCTCAAACAGCACGCTTGATGGGAGGCCAGAGGCGACCGCCCAGAGTTTATCCAACACGAGAACGGCCCACAATGCGTCCACTCTCTGGTTAACTTCGGCGGCATCTGTCGGTCTAAGCATCCCTGGATTTGGCCCCATGAAAGAAAGGAATGACGGCGGTTCAACGGAGCCAGGGGTATCGAGGGCAGCCGCCAACGATGCTGCAGCCGCGCAGTGATATCTCCCGGGCAGTACTTGCCCGGAGTTGAGATACCATAACGACAACAGTACTTCGGCCTGGACCGTATGCAGGAAGAACTGTGGGTGGTGCCTCATGGGTCCAGATACATGGACAGTATCTTGGGCCAAGTTGTGCACCGCGAGGCCAATAAGATCTTCTTCTGTGTAGTCGTGGACTTGTTGCCGGCGTTTGGAAGATATGTGGCTTCCCCAGAGATACACCACGCCGAGAAGTCCGGGGGATGGGCGGTCTGGATGGCCAAATGGATGGGAGAGCAACGCGGATTCTCGGAATCGGAGAGAGTCGAGGAAGAAGAAACCTCCATCGTAAAAGCGGCTCAAGAACGCGTCGACCCTGGGCTCACAGTTAGCTCATCGTTTTGGCACCACAAAAGAAAATCACAGAATTTCAAGCGCAGCCTGTAATGGTTCCTTCGATGTAATTTAGTAAGTTAAGTAAAGAGCCGACGATGCCCACCTCCATGACCGATTGAATGGCGCGAATGTTCGGGAGCATCGACCCCCCTGCGGAGAAGCAATTTGGCCATTGGCCCTTTTAAAGTGGTCAAGTGCTTACCGCGTCCGTTGTTCGGAAATACATGCTTCATCAAGTAAGGGTCCGAGAGAAAGACATCCCCTCCGGCCGTCCTGATGTCTGGGATCCCGAGTTGTGTTTCTTCGACGATGTCAATATAGCCCGTCCGATTGTACAGTCCTGCAATATCGCCAAGTGGAGTGTGAGAAAACCGACATGGTTCGAGCGTTCGTGGAGGACGCAGGCGACATTGTGTGCAAACGGGTCTCTGGCTGTCGCATCTCTGGGAGAGAATTCAGTTGAGGCTATTGGCTGTCCGAACTTCCGACCTACAATTTTGCGTCGTCTGTGAAAAATTAACGGACACATGGACAGCCGTTTAACGAGGAGGGCTCTACCTGCAGTTTTCACAAGCTTTGTGCAGATACGAGGAGGGCCGACGGCGCAATCCTGAATGGGAGGATGGAGACAGTTCATTCTCCATGGCTGGCTGGCTTAACCTGCTCGCAGGCTGTACATAAATACCACCCACTCTCTGTACATCCCCATCTTGTTTCCATAGAAAATCGGAGAGAATGCAATCCAGTGTTCAAGCTTGATTCGTCACGGAGTTTGGATTCGCCGGACTCACATTGGCTTCAACGTTGAAGCAGACATCAGTGTTGGCCCGCGGCCCTGGAACCAGTGCGCGCTGTCGCAGCAGGCCGATGGCGAGTGTCCGATCCATATACTCTTTATTTAATCATAATCTCATCAGCTATACACAGGACAATGCGGACGCTCCTGCTGTGACATCCTGGCTCAATTCCCTTCAATCTCCACGCAAGTGAGGTGCGCGTCTAACACGATACATTTTTCACGTCTTCCGCCACTCGTGAAGCTGATTAGATTGACTGATATGAAGATCTCATGGGCATTCGAAGGCGTGATACACAGTCGCAGCATAGTCTGGTCATTTTCTTGGATTCCAGTTGTACGGTACTTATGTAGGGCCGACCCCGATGTCGCGTGCTACTGCTGAGGAGTTGGTGCCCGTGGACGCAATTTGATCGAGTGTTTGTTACCCCAGTTTATGCCGCTCGATGGTTGGCGACGGGCAATCGACAGAAGCGCTCGATCTGGGACCGGAGGGTCCGATGTTGGTCCACATCAGATAAACCGATGTCGTCCAATATGCACATGCCACGTTGGTACGTTGATATGTTTGTGTACGGAAAACCATGCTAAGGCCTGCGCCTGCGAGAGCGGGTGAGACGAATCGAGTCCCAGAGGTACATCAGATTACTACGATCCCGAATTATTACGGTCCAACCTCTGTCGGTAATGTTTTCGAGTATCGGTCTCTTCTGATGCCGGACCGGCAAGATCTCCTAATCCCTGGAGAAGTCTTTTCGGAACACTGAACCGCGCGAGCTGTGAGGATATTTTAAAGACATTGATTTCCACGCTTCACGGAACTTACGATTCCTTGCCTCATGTAATAATTAATCACGATTTTTTGTTTCCAGCGGAAAGCCTCCGAGGAAGCGTGCTGAATCGTGTTTCAATCAATACATCCGAGATATATTTTGTATCCCCGGTTCTGCTGGTTCTTTACCTGCTAATTACCGCCACCGGCTGGTACGAAATCCCGAATCAACGTCATAGTTGGGGGACGTCCATCTCTGGTGAAGCGCCGAATCTCGTTCCATTCAATACCCCTAGACTTTAAATCGGATTCAGAGCTCTGTCAGTTGCTTACCTACCAATTGCTGAAGCCTGCGGGTACGGAATTAAGCCGAACCTCGTTCCATCCAATACCCCTAGACGTTAAACTGGTTTCAAAGATCTGCCAGTTCCTTACCCGCCGATTAATGAGCCCAGCGGATATGGAATTGAATTGAGAGTCAACGGCATAGTCGGGAAATGCCACCAGCTCTGTCGGCCGTTCGTACACGGATCGCCGAATTTATCTTAGGGTCGACGTGTTCCAGAAGACTCGTGGCTGTGATTCGAAGCAAGTCGCCCAAGCTCGACATCCGGCAAGTTCGTATCTAGAGTATTTTGGGACGTCTCGTTTCTAGATACTTCTAATTTGCAGTCAAGTGACAGTTAGTGATGTTCTGGCTTTGGCTTGGCCTGAAAGCCATGGCTTTGGCCCGGCTTTGAGTGGCTTTGGCTCGCTGAGATCTCAGGCCAGGCCAAAACATTTGGCCTTGGCTTGGCCTGGCCTGGCTTTGGCCTGGGCCATGGCTTTTCCATCAAGTTTATACTTGCACGAGAACAAAGGTGTGAAGTGTTCGGATAAAGCTTTATGAAAATTAGAGAGGTTCTAAAGACTTCATTAGCATTTTGGGAACAACCAAAACTCCGGACAGATCTTTCAGAATGGATGTTAAAATTTTTGTTGTCGAAATTAGATCTTCCACGGACTATTTGAGTGCAAAACTGTGATATGGTACTTACAGCTGTTTCCGAAAACCTTGAGACAAACTTTTTATTTTGCCAGCGCCGAATTTTGATGGCTGCTAAGGATTACCAAATCTGGCGTCGGATCAGCTATATTTAGACATCTGCCAGTGGCCAAAAATTCTGCGGCGTCCACACAGAATGCAATCTCAATGTGCTCTGCCCGGAAAGTCCAGTTGCAAAAGAGCTGAGGGAAGGTGCATCGGCTGACGCGAAGGGCGGCTAGGCAAAACTGAGCGGAGTGACAAATTCTGGCGCTTCGGCTGTCCTCGGTTAGGCTCGGCAACACCCAAACGGGCAATCCTTAGCAGCCATCAAAATTTTCGGCGCTGGCAAAATAAAAAGTTTGTCTCAAGGTTTTCGGAAACAGCTGTAAACGCAGCTCCGAATGAGGATACAACGGTTGAAGTGACCTCTATGGACTCGATGTGAGTATTTTGTCAACATTTTTTCGACCATGTTACTGCATACAGAGGGGGGTCCAGAAGCCTTGGCTTTTTGGCCCGGCTTTGGCCTGAGAGATGGTCGGGCCAGGCCAAAAGCCACACCAGGCCAAAATTTTGGCCTGGCTTTGGCCTTGGTACCAAAGCCAAAAAGCCATGGCTTTTTGGCCTGAGGCCAAAGCCAGAACATCACTAGTGAGAGTCCAAGCGCGAGTGTCGAGCTCCCACAGTGCAATGGAAAAGGCATGAAGAAGCGAAGCAGAATGCAAGAGTCATTTGGTTAGAATCTCGACCGTGGCGACCGAATTTGCACAAATCTGGCGAGGATGAGGAAAGGAAGCAAACAGGAGCGCCCGAAGGCTGTGCAGGCCGGAACAATTCGGAGCGATGGTGGCGATGCTGTTTCCTCCTCTTGCCTTCGCTCCAGCTTCGAGCAAAATCATTGGATTCTGGTTTGAGGCGTCTCGATCTTTGGTCCTTGACTCCATCAGGAAAAAAGCACATGGTTACGTAGTGCCTCGTAGCCCAAATACCCGTGGTAGCCCCGTAGGCAAGTCCCCCTTATGGTAGCAGCTCGTAGCCACGTGCCATTGTCTGGTAGCTCCTGGTAGCGCTGGGTAGCTCTTGCGCATAGGCTCCCGTAGCGCCTCGTAGCACCTAATAGCTCTCCTTTTCCACTTAGGAGCACCCCATAGCGCACAATACCACATAATAGTTAACAATAGCAAATCACATAAAATTTGAGAAAAATAATATATTCCAGCTATCGAATATACATTGCGTACACCATTACCCACGGCTGCTTTGTCTAATGCATATCCAAAGACAACAGCGGCATACCATGAAAAGCTGTCCAATGTATGTCAGGAGTTTCGTGAACTCAACAATACAGGTACTCACCACGAAGTGTTCCTTGGCGGCGGCATTATCTAAACGGAACTGTTCGATATCTGTAAGGATATCAATAATAATTATAGGTCACAACGAATGTAGAGCTCACCTGGTGGGATGTTGGGGTCATGAGCTGGGAAATTTCGAGTGTATTAGGAATCAGGAGGGAGAGGAGAGTTGCGGCGCGGGTTCAGATGAAAGAGCACCGCTGTATAGATCAACTTGAGGTAATCTTGCGATACAGGGACCACAGTATGTCTTGATAGTGCGTTGCTTGATAGTACGTTGCGCGGGAATGAGCAGGAGGCGCACCATGCCAGCAGATCAACAAAGGGAAGTGATAGGGACAGCTTGAAGGAGCTTGAAGACCCTCCTCCGCATCCAGAGCCAAAGACGGAGAGGAACTGGGGGAGGGAAGATGGGGGGAAAGGAAGAAAGACGACGAACCAAAGTCCCGTTGGCAACCAACAATCACGCCATGGCGCACGTGCGGCGGACTTTAAATTTGACTTAGCAGAATTTGAGAGCTGTGAACGACGCATGTCCGGCAAATTGTGGTATCTGTGAACCCTGTAGACGAGGAATTGACTCAAAATGAAGTGTTAAACGGTCGCTCACGGATTCAAAATAACAATCGGCTAAGGGACGACTACTTGTTGACTACATACTTGGCGCTACTGATCCCCGCGGCGCGGTTATCAAACGCTACTGATCGTTGAGTGGCGGCTATCAAGGCTACCAGCTGCTACAGATCTTCGCAGCGAGCTACTGGTGCTACTGGTGCTATAAAACTCACCATGTGGCTACGGAGTAAAAACTTTTTTCCTGATGTCCCCCCATCGTATTCTTTGTCTGGGTTCTTGGAATGCTCCTTCTGGGCTCCATCAAACGTCAAGACTCAAGAGACTTCTGAGTCCTAGTAGATCTTCTGGCCGAGCTAAAGGGTCAAGGCTGGATACTGAGATCTTGCTGAGGTCCATCGGGCATGTAAACTACTGCGCTGTTAAGTCGCATTGCTAATCCCCGCTTCCGTGCTCAAATAATTTTCAAAATTGTATCGCTTGGGCGTCGCCGTCCACAACCGTGCTGTTCCATTCATAGGGTCTCATTGCTTTAATAAAGCTCCTCAAGGCTTTGCAAGAGTATATTTACCATTCAGATCATTCTTCTTGCGCAATTCTCGATCAGCTTCTCCCCAGAAAAAAGAACAGCAGCAATAATACGTCGTCGACCAAAGCGAATCCGACGGTGTTGCCTACGTCGCGATGTTTACACGCGGAGGTGGAACCTACTCGGTGGTTTCCCCCCGGATCACATTCAGTTAGAACATCATAATTCCAGCCCACAATGGAATCGACAGAATCCGCGAATAACGTACTAGTTTCGACAATGTTGGCCGGCGAATGGCCGCATACATTTGTGGAAGACGCAACAGAACGGCCGTGATCCCAAAATGACATAGGTGGGAACGAGATGGACAGAGGCCGACTTGTGCATTGCAGCTATTAATATTGCTCTGCTCACCATCAGTATCGGTGGATACGATAAAGTGTGTGGTTAGGATTACCTAGCTAGGCGCTGCCGTGGGTCCCACGCAGGCTAGGGCACTGACCATTGGTGTAAACAGATCTAATCATATAGAACAAGGATGAGGACGCTCAAGACGAAGACAGCGCCGATAGCAAGATAATTCTGGAGACGAAGAAGAACGATCTCAGCGCTGACAAGGACGTGATGTGCGTGAGGATGTGAGGACATTGAATAATGAGCTTGAGACGTCAATGCATAAGAGACAGCAATGCAACGACGCACCGCCTGCACCAAAACCGGAAAAGGGCAAGGGGAACTGAGTGATCCAGCCCTGCGCCAAACTCGCACCAGGCGTACTGATGGATGAGACTGAACATGAAGCTTGAGACCCCAGCGTGCAGACGAAGGTGGTGCAAAAATGAGTGAAGGATGGAATCTGCGGTGTAGTGACGTTGGGCTGAGTCTCGATCAGGATTGAAAGGATGTTAGTAGAGAGTTTGCGCAGCAGCCATCCGAGCCACTTGGTGGCCGTTTTGTCGATACATTTACTCAAATGAATATCAATTATGTTCTGCTTCGTCATAATGCGGAGCACATCTTGGCCGGCTCATTAACCGCCGCGTGGCCAGTACTATTCCAGTCTGCCTCGTGGTGAAAGTCCTACAGCGATCGGTTGTCCTCGGAGGCTGTTCCTTACATATTGCCCTCATCCTCGATGCGTGCGTTGGCACAGACTGTGGATTTCTAGCCACCGGATTGGCAGTGTGGAAAAAGGATACGAGAGGATCTGATTGCACATTCCCACCTCCCACTCCCGCCCGCTGTTACAACCTTTCCGAGCCCGAACCAGCCCGGCGGAGGTTGAGACCAATGATGATGCGATGGCATGGCATCGACTATCAGTCGGCGACCACGGAACGCTTGGTCGCAGCTACGTCTCAACGCACCTGCAGTTGATGCTCCACTGAAAAATGAATTCGTTCATTAATATCCGCTCTCCCTTCCGTCATCATTTTCCAGTATATGACTGTCTCAACTCCGGACCTGATTAAACCCACCACAGACACGTGAAAGACTTTGGCAGAAGAATCATGGGTTTCGACTACCCCCGACTACGTATGGTCGCAAAATTCGCATATGAAGTCACTCAAATCTTCGAAGCTGCTCCCATGCACGTTCCCCCTCTTCCCCTGCACTGGTTGACTTTACCGCGGCGTAACGATTAATTTCTAATTATTACCTCTTCGTATTCTACTTTTGATAGACGTTCTGATCACGAATAGCTCGTCAAGTGGGGTAGTTGGGGTCCAAGGCGAAGGCGCGAGAGGTTCGTGCGCGCTGGGTTAACCTTGGGAACACAGTGTTCAGAGATTGGACCATGCTGTGTATAATATATCACTATCACGTATAAGAATGTAGCAGCAGAAAGGGTTTATATTTCGACTACCCCGGAGGGCATATAACTCTGGGGCACTAATCCCGTTCAAATGGGATCCAATCGACGGCTTTGCGCTATGTAATTGAACCATCGGTCCACATTTACATTTACAGATCACTCTTTCCGCTTGCCCGTCATGTCCCTTCTATCCATGCTGTGGCTGACTTTTCTCATAATATAGACATAGATATACAGTCTGCATTAATATTTCGCCCGCCTTCTTCTTCTTCAGCTAATTCATTTCTACCCATTTCTCCCTCCTGCCCCGCGCTATAACTGACGACAAACCTGCCGAGGTACCAATACAAAAATACTATCATCACGATCGCCAAGCTCGGCTGGGCCGTCGCAGATGATTCAGGCGGTGCGTATTTTCTCCGCGTCTAGCCAGCAGGATTTATTTCGCCAACTCTGCGCCTCGCCTAGTCCCTTCGATTATTGTTGACTTTTACATTCTTACACATACTCTCCCTCCTTACCTGCTTCTCTCGCAAACGTGAGTTTCTTGCATTCTACGCTGTATCGCGCGCGCGCGAACTTCACCCGCATAATAAACTCGAACCGTGCGTCTGTGAGCATTGGCGAATGCAACAATGGGTCAATCCTCTGCCCCGCGCCCGCCTAGCTTTTCGCTTGTCCCGCGTGCTCGTGCGCAACCAGCGGGTACGCAGATCCTTCTTCAAGTTTAATTCTCTCCTGGCTTGACTTTCCACGAATCTAGCGTTGAGAACTGCTAAATGTAAAATACGTCGTATGTATACGATCCTGAGCGGGTGCGCCGGAAAAGAAAAATAGAACTGGAATTGGAATGCGCCCAATGAGTTCGAAAAATGGACCCGGACGAGACGAGGACGGGACGCGGGGACGGGGGCGCCCCTTCGGCAGTTTGCGAGTGAAGTGAAGTGTGCGCGGGACCGAGCCCGAGACTCAGATGATTTATCTCTCGCAGACGCGGACGGATTATTACTCGCACGCAGATGAAGGATTGGGTGCAGTGAGATGTATTATTACTCGGACTCGGACTCGCACCCGGATGGATTGGTGTGTGGAAGGAGATAGGTACGTACGTACGCGATTAGCTCGACGTGTACGCGTGTGAAGCGAGCCAACTGTCTCCCCTATAAGCGTGCGAACAAACCGCGTGGGTAGTGGTTTGTTTCGAGGTCGAAGGACCGGGAATCGAATGGGATTTCAAGGCCACTGGCAGACCCATTCCAGAAGAATGCTGATTGTGGTTTATATAAAAGCAGCCGCAGCCGTAGCAAGTTTGGTCGGGGCCAAGGACGCCGAATATGAGTACGGGTGCGCGACGAGAGCGAGAGCGAGAACGGAAGAAGGACGTTGGAAGTCGGATTGCCCACCACCAGGAACACGGATTGGATCGACGGATCAGCGGCTGTGCTGAAGCCACAAGCAGAGGTGGCGATGCAGCCGTAATCACTTCGAGTCAACGGCGGGCCGGATGATCCGATACATTCTCCTGCCTCGTCTTCCCGTCATGTCGTCGTGCTCACCGTCCTCATGTTTCTATGTTTCCTCCCACAGAACGCATGCGCCGACGTAGAACAAGCGCCAGAGCACTAGGTGTTATCTCTGCCGTCCCTTCCAGTCGCCGGGTGGGTAGAATGTGCTAGCTGCGAGTATGGGGCGATTTGCGGGCGATGCTCATGGTGGGCTAGGGTAGCAGACAGGAATGGGCTTAGTGAGCGAGTGCGTATTAATCTTTCTCGGCCACTTTTCCCCTCTCTTATCACCCAAACCCTCCCGGATTCCCGAACTCAGACAGCCAATTCTCGATTCTGGACTTGCCTGTTCCTCTTGATTTATTTATCGCATCTCAATCCCACGCATTCACTCAGGGTCTCGAGTTGACCCTAGTTATTTTTCCTCGATGTCCAAGTTGCTGCCGCCAGTTACCACCCTCGATGTCCGGGCCGTACTCTGTACTCCGCACTCCGCACATATACATCCATGCTCACGCTTCAAGTTCTTCCGGTACGCATGCTCGATCCGCCCCTCGTCACTGTCCAGTACTCCGCTCTCGCCGCCCGTATGCGCACTGTATCCCCTGGACCCGCGCCATCCTTCTCGATCTCACACTGCTCCGTGCGCCCCCGCCTCGCGCCGCGCGAGCCCACATCGTCCCCAGTTCTCCGCCAAACCCGCCTCACCTCCGCCCCTTCTCAATCCCGGACCTCGCACTTGATGTTCCGTGGGAAACATCTGTTTTTCTGGAGTTGCATTCCACGACTATCAGCGAGCTGCGCGGGGATGCAAGGTTATTCTGACATGCTTCGCTTTGCAGCCTTGATGTCTGCGATGCATTTACTTCGCTTCATTTCTTGGCAACGCATCCGGTGAACTCCCTTTGTGCCCGGCCGTGGACCCTACCATGATACCATGGAGGATATACAGGACTATGTCCACCCAATCGAATGCGTCCCTATATGGTTCGGTGGACAGATTGACTACCGGGAACGACTCGTGCTGGAATCTGTCCGTTGTCTCCTCGACTGTTTCCACATTTTGATGGGAAGTCAAGTCCCCTGGCGCTTATGTGGCAAGCCGTGTCACAACGAGGATGATAGACTCCCATATCACCACCGTTTGCTACTGCTTGTCGAAAACAGGTTCGGTGGTCATCCACTCTGAACTTCGTGCCTGCGAGGGAAAATATCGTGGTGTTCGATACCGGGTATAGTATTTTATCCTCTGCACCGCGGTTGAAAGAAAGAAAAACTCTGACTGAGTTCCCTGAAGGAACCACGAACATATCAATGCCGGTGCGCCTTTGTAACGACACGGGTTCATAATAAAAATAAAGATAAATATGTCATGACCTAAGCATATTGCTCGATAAAACTTGAATGCAGTCTGCCCGTCGCAATCTTCGAAAACGCCAACCAACTTAGAGTGCAATCATCTCTGCATCGCACTCCGAGGTGGTACGACGGAGCCATCGCCGATAAATCCGAGACCTTGGAGGCCTTGTCTCTTTTCCTGGCCCTCCGTTGCCTCCACCGCCACACACCGCTTTGTGATACCGCTGCGGCAAGGTTCTAACCCTAACGGTTTCCGGCATAGGACTGTAATCTTAGGCATGTAATACAACCTTGAAAGCCAAATTCATTTGCCCAATTCCCCGCCAAATGTCAACGAACGTTGAACCAGCGTGATATGGCTGACAAAAGGCCGCGGCAAGGCGGAGGGCTACACTGGAGGTTTCAACTTGACTGACATTTGTGGGAACGGAGGACTTGATGCGCAGTGCATCTCGGCTTTCCCCTACTCCTCCTGCTCCGAGTCCCATTACGGATGGAGACATACTCGACCGGGGTTATCTCACAGCAATCCGTAGTCGATGTTTTCCTCCGTGTTTTCAGTCTCGGTTCGCCTCGCAGCGCGCAATTTAAAATACCCTTCGTAGCAAGAAGAAAACGTATCACTCAGAGCCATAAACATTCACGAAGATCTTTCTAAGCAGTAGCATGGCTCTCACGCTAGTCTTCGAGTTGGATTCTTGTGCATGCTTAAATACTGCGTCGACTACGCATTTACTGCGGGTCAACACTCAATTGAAATAGTGCCTGGAGGCATCTTACCTACAACACTGCACTGCCCACTCGAGCTCACTCATGTTCGTCGCGTCATCTCCGATTCTTCAAGGCTTTGCCATCGGTGCTGTGATTGCCTGTCGCGGGATGGGGATCACATCACGACTGCGCGAACCTAATAAATGGTGCGACGGGTTCTCGAGTCCTTTTATCTCATTCAACAATGCTTTCTTCTGCTTTCCAGTTCATTTCAATCTCTCTCTATCTTACCAGCACGCTCGCAGCGTCCGAGTTCGACTGGCAGACGGTACGCTGTTGTTAATTGGCCCGTGCACCTAATTTCACATTTTTTTCCAGCTTACAGCGGATACGAAGTTAAACTGGACACCCTGCTACTCCGGTTTCCAATGCAGTCGTTTGCAAGTGAATTACTTGAATTTTCATGAATCATTCATCATTTGACGAATGGGTTATCAGGTTCCGTTGGACTACGACGCACCCCAGTCTGAGTTTGCGTCCATTGCGATCGTCCGCTTGCCGTCTACGTCCCCCAAGTCTGAATACAGGGGCCCAATTCTATTCAACCCCGGCGGGCCTGGAGGCAGCGGCGTCGATGCCATCGTTGGGGCCGGGGCGGCGTTCGCGACCATCTTCGGTCCTGAATTCGATATAGTTGGATTCGATCCAAGAGGTGCCTCCCCGCTTGAACATTGAACGACCCTAGCTAGATCTTATGAATATTATTCTGCAGGGGTCAGCTATTCGACGCCGACGATATCGTTCTTCAAGACCGAGGCGGAGCGCAGGTTCCTCATCCCCTCGGCGAAAATCGTTATCTACCCGTCCCTCAACGCGTCCTCGAACGCAGTATCCAAGACGTGGGGTGATTTCGGCCTCCTTGGACAATTGGCACTGCAGAGCGATACGGAACATCATCTTCAGCACATGTCGGCCCCGTTTCCTGCTTCCGTGTTCCAGGTTGACCTTCCCTCGTAGGTCAACGGACAATATTGCTCGCGACATGCTCCAAATCACCCAAGCCTTTGGATTCGAAAAGTTGCAGTATTGGGGTATCTCGTGAGTCTGAATTGTGGGCGTTTACTGAGGCTGAGCGAACTGGTGTTCACCAGATACGGCTCGGTTTTGGGAGCCACGTTTGCGACACTGTTTCCTGTAAGAAATTACGACCATGCGACGTACTTCTCTTACTAAAGTGCTATGCAGGACAAAGTCGGCCGGCTGATGATCGACGGTGGGCAAAACCCTGACTTTTCATTGATTTGTGTATGTGACTTCGGTTCTAATTGCAGGCGTCGAGGATATGGACTCCTATTACACTTGTAAGTGCTATACTCTTCGTTCTTAGCGTGTCTGACGACCATATCAGCCAACGCGACGAACATGATGGTCGACGTCAATGCCAGTTTGCAGGCATTCTTCGATGGATGCAACAAAGCCGGCCCAGACATCTGCCCCTTCTACGCGCCTTCCCCATCCGAAATAGCCGCAAAGCTGGACGCTCTTACCTCCTCCGTCAAGGAACAGCCCCTCCCAGTCGTAACACCCGACTCCCACGGGATAGTCGACTTCAACTTCCTGCGGAACGCGATTTTTGGTTCACTGTTCGCCCCGTATGATCCCGCCATTGGGTTCGTCTCCCTCGCACAGGGCCTCGCAGCGCTCGCCAATGGCAACGCGACGGTGCTCTACGCCCAGATCCCGGAGCCGTCATTCGAATGCCAGACGTCGCCACCGCCGTTCCACCTGAACAACTTCGAAGCGTATATGGCGATCGCGTGCGGTGATCCCGTCCCGGTCAACGACACTGTCGCACAACTCGAGGAATACTGGCTGAACGCAGCGAGGGTGTCTCAGTTCTCGGATCTCGTTTCGAGCTCGCGTGTCCTCTGCGCGTTAGTATCGGTGATCCTTTTGTTACAGACAAACGTTGATGACGTCCTTCCCAGGGGCTATAAAATACATCGTCAAGGCCGGTTCCAGGGCGAGTGCGGGTTTCATCTTGGTTGCTCGTGTATCTCATATTCTTCTGAATAAGGCCCTGTTGGCGCCAAGAACACAAGCTTCCCTCTCTTGCTTGTCGGCAACACGTTGGATCCCGCAACCGCCCGTGCTGGGTAAGTAATTGCGGCCAACGGGAACGACTGCTGGTTGACGAATATGCCCACCCAGCGCCTTGAAGACGTCCAAAGCCTTCCCTGGCTCCGTAGTTCTCACGCAGGATTCCGTCGGGGTGCGTTATTCCTCGACGGCCGTGTTAATATGCTAATCAAAGCTTGGGGCAGCACACCTCCATCGCCGCACCATCGTTGTGCACCTACGGGCATTTCCGCGCGTACTTCGTGAACGGCACCTTGCCTGCGCCGGGGACGGTGTGTCCTGTAGATGCGGAGCTGTTCCCGTCTGCTTCTGGCAACGTCACCTCGAAGAGACGACTGCCAAGTATTGAGGAGAAGGCCCTACTGGATGCGGGACGGGAGATCAGCAGTGTCATGCGCCGGGTGGTTCCCCGTCGGGCGCTGTAGAAACAGGATGGCGTACAAACCTCATAATATTTCGTTAGTCGGCCGGTTCCAAGTCGAGCAATTTATTTAGGCTACTGAAACCGATTATCGCCTCTAGCAGCCTGAGCTTTCCGACCCAACTATAGTAATATTTGTGGGGGCACAGAATGCCCGCTCACCCATTGCTTTAACAAGGTTGTTCGAGGGCGAGACCAAAAGACTGCGTTTCATTGATCGATATATGAGGTTCTTTTGAATAATTTAGTAGAGAATGCGAACTCGAGAAAGAGACAGGTTCGGCACAAGTCACTGCTTTTAATAATGGCCTCTGCCAGTAGTCTCTCATAGACAGACGCCACAACAATTTTGGTGCTCGTGCCTCGCATGTTGTACTCTGCCAGTGTCCGTCGACTGAGAAGGTCTATTCATGAACAAATCTATCGTCTCGACCACTGTTAACTAGTGTTTCTGACGGTGCACCAGAAAACACATTCCGCTCAGATCAACTAAGTGCGCCATGCTACCAGATAAGATTATTGTGTGACGGCGGCTTTCGGACCAAACTGTGATGTTCCCACGCCTACCCCCGAGCCGGTGGCTGCATGTCATTGGGTTTTTTGCTGAAAGGCCAGGAGTGCGCAAAATATAGCTACCCACAATGGGTGATAAAAAGTTTGGCTTGTCACAAAATCATCGCTCGTGCTCGAATCGAACGAGCGCTTCCCGCAACGATTATGAACTCGAAAAACAAGTAACTGGCATTGCCCGGGCAGCTCCTGCATACAATATTTCTGACGAGGGCTGGGGAAACCTACGACCTTCTCGTTTTGGCATTGCCAAATTGAGAAGTGCGCCCGAAAAAAAATATCATTCTCATTACTTTCTAGACTCGTAACCAGTCTAACAAGGCGGGCTTGTTGCCGTAGGTAGACTGGTACTTCCCGGATCTGTCAATTGGGCTGAGGCGGAGTTTCAAATTAAGTCTTGGCTTGAGTGGGCCGATGACCAACCGATGACGCACATCCGTGTTTTTCTCCTTTTGATTTAGTTTCTTCTCTAAACTCAACTCACTTTTATGGATCTTCTGAGCTAAAAAGCATCAGTATGAGGAGACAGATGTAAGGGGGTAGAATTATCATTGATTATTCCAGCTTGAACGGAGAAGAAAGCTTGAAAATTGCGGCGCGCGAGAATACCTCGAAAAATTAACACTTAAAATTTGAAACTCCGCCCCAGCCCAATTGAGATCCGAGAAGTACCAGTCTGCCTACAGCAACAAACTCGCCTTGTTAGAATGGCGTAGGCAGACTGGTTACGAGTCTAATTACTTTCAGGATCAGCTGTAACAGTTCGTGCGGCGACTTCGGAGTGTGCGTCGCTAATAATATTGGTTCACTAGGATTGGACGTTTACGTGCCTAGAAGACTAAAGATGGTGCCGGCGGCTAATGTGCTTGGCTTTAATACCTCTAGATCTTCCATCATTTCGCAGGTGGAGCCTCAGTGGAGGTGAAGATCGGTAGGCGCAACGTGGACATGTATACATACATACGCGTCACGCGTGCACATACACTGTATACTCAGCCAGTTTTAGGGTCTGCTCGGGTGATCTGGCTAGCCTCGCCAAAATGATCCCATATGGCTTGATGTGGCTGTGTTCGCTTAGGCTGCTCCTGCCAAAAATCAAGCCATGTGGCTTGATGGCCGTACACCCGAGCAGGCTCTCGGGAAACTCCGCGCAGCGACACTGCCCACGCACAAGGCAGAGGTGTGGAACAGATGCCGCAACGCGTTGCTAGCCTACACCCTTCCTCTGCCACACCATCATGAGTCTAAGCGCTGCATCCCCGCCAACCCTGATATCTCTGGTATTGGCGTTCGCGCGGCAATGTACGCCCAAAATCTGCTCAGTTTAGTCTGTAGTTAACCGCGCCACCGTGTTTGGTGGCCGCGTTATTACAAATCATCGGAGTTTGAAATCTTGCCGTGCCTATTTAGCACTTCCAACCCTCCATCTTCAAACTTTGGGAGAGAGTTTGTATTTAATCCATGTTGAACCCCAAATATCCGCTCAAAATTTTTATTTCAACTTCATTCTCGCGGAATAGAAAGAGCAGATTATGTCAGGATTTATCAGCTGTTGGCCATCAAAGTTCAAACTCATGGTTCTTTGACTCTGCCGCCCGAGTAGGGAGAAAGTTGCTCAGTTATGCTAATAAATACTACTGTGACTTCACGTTTGTGAAAAACTTGTTTTGGAATGCATACCAGCATCCGAATTGTTTTTGTGATTTGTAATAAGCAGGCCACTGATCGCTCGATCGACCTTACAACAGACTACAACATGCGAGTACGAGCACCAATATGTTGTAGCGTCTGTTTATAAGAGACTAGCTCAGTTTCGCGCCGGTCGTTGCCCATCTCTGGGATGGAAAGGTCTCGGTCGACGAGATGCACGGTGTCAAAGGCCAATCCATAGGCATGCTTTCCATCGCCTTCGCCATTCTCATCTATAGCGTCATATAAGCACCGGCAATGCTGGCAGTGGACGAGGTTTAACGCCTTTCCACGCCGCCGTCATCCTCGACTTAAGCTGGATCAACAACATCAGTACATGGGTGAAGGGTCCCGAGTTGGCCGCTGCAACCTTCAAGCATTTATTCATCGAACCCAAAGGCCGACGCAAAATCGACTCAACCAGCGTGGAAGCAGCAACCACAGCCACCCACCTTGTGCGCACAAATTCCCGACAGTGCGTATTGTTTAGTCGACATTATCATGGTCAAAATGGACAATTAAACTGAATTCTCCACTATACGTACTGACTTCGAGGAAGGTAATTTAGGTGTGCAAATTACTTTGTCGTCGGGCACGTGATCGCCCGCACGAATGTCGGCGCTAACTTGTGATTATTAAAAGGCTGTCCAAGTCATATAAGCCACGTTTTGGCAGGAGAATACATGGCTAAGTACCGTTGTAATACAAATCTAAGCCATTTCCAGACTCACAGACCTTTTCATGAGGCTCAATACTACAATGTGCAAGTCGGAGTCAAGGTTGAACGACATTGGCCCGCTCAAACATCAACTTTGGTGAATAGCTTAACATGTACATCATCTGCTGTGAGACTGCACTGAGATAGAAGAACCCATAATCGACCTGGTTATTGGATTCATTGTTTGTTTATTGTATATCAGACAGCCAGCGCCCATGAACAAATGGACCTTGTCAGGGAATCTGGGGGCAATTAAGCATCCCGTGCAAGTCGTACTTGCAACTTGTGTATTCACGCGTGCTCATTAACTTGTGTTGGGCGCTGCAAGTTAGTTGAGTTGAAAGTTGACTTGTACTGTATAAACTCACCCGGCCCTCAAAGTTGACTTCTAACTGACTTTAAAATGTATCCAGATCACTGGACTCGAGGATTGAGCGGTGAAGACGAAGAAAATTATGGCACAAATCAACCATGGTTCAAATTTGAACGGATGTCGAGCATGGAATTGATCAATATCACTGCCAACCTAACTGTCACCGAGGAATAATGGTAATGGTAAACAGATATTCTCGACCACAAGAAGTTGGTAGCAAGTCCCAGTAGTGATCATCGACGGCGACCACAATGCCAAGAGAGAAGTGATGCATCAACGATGCCGAGTGCTGCCAAGGATGGTGCCGAAGAGCCCCCAAGTGCTTGCAGGATGATTAGAAGGCCATGTGAAGAGCTAAACAACATTTTTGTGCTGTGGCAGAAGTGGGTGTGAGCGAGCACAAGTGCAAGTTAGCACCCGCACAAGTTACACAAGTTAGCCCACCTAAATTCAAACTCTGCTTGTGGTGCGCAAGTTATTAGTAATACTTTGGCAAGTTAGTACGTTTTTCCTCATTAATTATCAGTCTGATAGGGCAGCCCCCAAACCCACTACCAAAGATAGTGGGAATAAAATTGTGGTAAATAAGAAAATTTGTCAACAAGAGTGTCGGAGAGTCAGAAAAAGCTCAACAAGTGTCGGAATATTAAAAGTGCATTTTGACCGCCATAGTTCCTCCATGTATTCTCTGAAATTTTATCCCTGAACGTCAATGTCATCCACCTACGCCAGAGCGAAGCGAAGGCACATCGTGTACAAATACACCAGAAGCACCAGGAATGCCGCCATAGTCGTCGCCGCCTTCGCTCCGCTCCTGATTTCCGTGCTCTCTGCGAGTCCCGGGGTTCGCATCCGAAGACGTGCCCTTGCTTGACCGTGTTTCAGGCTGCACACCCACCGAATCAACCATGAAATATCGAGGTACGAGTCAATTTCCTTGTTTACACATGCCATTTTATCGGAGTCGGGGGACGCGATGAAGTTAAGAAAATTATAAAAATAAGTAAACTCATTACTAAGCCAAAATACGCAACTATACGATCACACATGAACGGCTTTAATTTCACAAATTTCGCCATCTGGGTGAGTCCAGACGTGCAATTGTGAGTTCAAATGGGCTACATTCTCCTACATCCTAGGAGCGAATGACTTACATGTTACATCCCAAAAAATAAATAACTAACGTGCTTACCAAAAGTCGGAGAAAATCACGCAGCGAAGAGGTCCTGTTTCTTCTTGGACGGGTATGAAGCAGAATCGTTCACTGTCATCTCTTTTTGACGGCGGACTATCATCAGGAAGGCCATGGCCAGGCTAGAATTATTTCTGCCTCAGTATCGCCGTGATAGAGGTTGAACGAGAGGAATATCTCACGCTGGTTTTGAATGAGCCTATAGAAAACTCCTGCGGAGTGTCAATGTGAACCTTACGAGGCAAGATCAGCGACAGATCTATTCAGAACCTGAAAATCGAGTACCACAGCGCTCCGGTGGACATCTGGAGCACGGATTGCGTCAGCCTCAGCCTCATCGGAGCGCGAACAAGAAACCCACGAATGCCGCCATATTCGTCGCCGCCTTCGCTCCGCTCCTGATTTCGGCGCTCACCGCGAGTCTCGGGGTTCGCACCCGAGGACGTGCCCCTGCCTGGCCACATTTTTCCGGTTTTCCTGCTATTGAGATTCGCGAGCTTCAAGTTTTGTGAGACGCCACCGACGCGGAGATTTTTTTATTAGAGTGCGAACCATGGTAATACAATAGGCGGGGCCTAGGCCGTAGGCGATGCCGGTGGGGACTGGGATATGTGAGCCAGGGACGGAAAGTGGAAGGCTGAGAAACTCACCGTTGCTTTCTTTGTTTGCCAGAAATCTAACAAACAGTTGTATGAGCTCGACAATACTGGACATTTCTGAAACCTACGCGACCAAGACAGCAACGCTATGGTCGCCCCAGCGGTTCCGGTCTGGATGGTTTGGGCCACTAGTCTATTGAGCAGACTACCAACGAGAATTAGATTCGGTCAGTGATGCTGTACTCGGAAGCTCACCTCCTGGTCTCCTTGAACGAGGACTTGGTTTTCCTGAATTCCCACAGGAGAGCCGACGCAATTGAAATGTCCGTCACGGCTCCGGTGATGAGCCACGTTCTACATTCACATGTTAAACAGACCTCAGAAGAGATGATGACATACGTGGCGGGGATTATGGCCTTCCTCCGATTCGTATATTCGGGAAAGTCGCGATCGTGACGCCACAAGCGAATGCGCCGCCGGTCTTTCAGCCACGATTGAAATCAGAGTTTAAAAGTGTGAAGGAGGGATAGAAGCTTACTGCGACGGTGATGAAGAAGAATAAAGTGAGGGTGATGAATTTGTTTTTGGTTCTATAACGAGGTTAGGAGCTGGGCCTCGACGCAATGAAATAAGCGCGCACAGGAGCCAGTACCTAGCAGCCAGGAAACTTTGGGCCAAAGCGGCCACTACGCCAGTTGCAAAGAGGTAGAGCGGGTCAAACTGTTCGATAACATGCGTTCGATTATGGTTCTTCCAATAGGACCGAAATGACTTGCCCAATACTGGTTCTGCAGATACGCAAAATCACCTGAGAAAAACGAACTGGGTCAGTGACAGTGGTAGATAAAGCGGAAAGACACACCCCAGTGAGTGATTGTGTACTGCATATAGCATATATTAGCCCGTTCATGTGTTGGAAGAAGCAGTTACACACTAGATATACAGAGGCATAGTTTGCGATCATGGACACCGAATCGATCGCGATGGCTGAGGATACCAGTAACTGCGAGGCGGGACAGAAGATCAGAGAATTAGCACGGATACACGACCGAAGGATACAACCTTCAACTTCCAATTGTCGTGTTTGAAGTGGCGGTAGTAGTAAGCTGCCTGGAGCTAGTTTAGCATCTCTCCGCCATGAACCTTGGACCCACATACCTGAATAACTTCGACGGTGTACAGAACCTAGCATCCATAATTGTCTCAAAACGCGAAGACGTGTCAAGACAAATGCTCACTGAATTTGCCCAGGTTCCCACAAGCAAAGCCCTAGATGAACTAAGTAAGGCCGTGTTCGAAAATTCGACGAGAATGAATGTACCCAAGAACGATGTCGACATTGAAAGACATCTTAGAAGGGAAGAAACAATTTGCTAAACGAAGGTGCTGATGGTTCTAATATCATCGAGACTTGACCGATCGATGACAATCGCCTGACGCGGTTAGACTCGTAACCCGAATAACAAAAAAAACAAGCGGTCATGTCAACCCTGCAATTCTATTCCGCCGCGACCGCTTGTCTCGGCATTCTCCGGCGGTTATCCTTAGGTCATCAACTACCTGGCCTCTGACAGTACCCAATTCAAGTTTGACGTTTGCGGCGGAATTCCAAAGTCGTTCCGGAATCCTACGGTACACGCCCGCGTCACCACACGACGATGCTGCAAAAGAGCTTTAAACACCGATCAGGGAATCAAATTGATGAAAGGAATACCCCAGGAAATTCCCGAGCCAGTGGGGTGTGGCGGTGGCGCTAGGGTAGGTTCCGTAAACGTCCCCGGTTACCAATGCCAGAACTGCATTGAGCGTGGGCTGTGCAGTCGCCATGGCAGATGGGGCATGTACGGCGAGGAACGGTTGATTAAGGAAGGTAATGACGTACGGCGGGGATCTGGTAGAAATCAGGTAAGAATGAGTGAGTCAATTCGCTACCTCAAATTGAAATAACTAAGTAGCCCGCTGCGCGTGGCTCCACAACTGAAAAGCGTGACCGGAAAACCAGGCCAAATTTCTGAGTTGGCTGTCGAACTGTTGAGAAACGTAATGGCTCCACAATCAAAACAACTGGCGACTTGATATAGCTGTTTTCAAAAAAGAATATACCTTTTGATCGAGTGGTGCTGTTCGATTTTTGCTTATCTTTGTTTGACGGTGAGTCTCTCCATTGCTCCACTTTTTTGCGTCATCGCGTCAGACGCGGTGTTGTGACTCCGCAACTTTCCTTGGTGTATTTATACACAATGGATTTCTGCCTCTTCCATTATTTCAATCTCAATACCCGTCGCACTACCGGAGAAGACGAGAGCAGTGGTCGACGGGAAAAAGCGGAAATTGGTTCAATTCTCACAGCCACCGGGACGTTGTCCCGGTGGAGCAGCGGAGCAAAACTAGACTCACCGTCAAACAAAGGTAAGCAAAAATCGAGCAGCACCACTCGATCAAAAGGTGTATTCTTTTTTGAAAACAGCTGTACTGAAAATCCATTTTCAGCGGTTGCAAATAAGCTCTATTCTTGTAGAATATTCTGTAGCTACTGTATATAAGGGAGTGATCCCGTCATGTGAATATAATTAATCTTTTACCCAAACTACCATCTTGCTCACCACTTCGCGTGAATCTTGAGAAACACCAACAGCTATCTTAAGGTGAAGCCAAGTGTTTGCACTAAGTGTAGTATAGCAACCTTAAAGGCATGAAGATTCGCACTCGTCGTCGCGTGTAACGAAGACCCGCCCCCGTTACTCGGTTGCTTACGGTAGGTTCTTGGAGAAACGTAAGTTGTTTGAAGAGATTTGGAACTTAAGTTTACTGCCACACGGCACTACCAAATCGCTCAACGTGTTCTAATAAGTATCTCATTCGCACTCACACTACAGCCGTTTTGGAAACTATAGAGGGGTTTCGTAAATTGTTGATGCTCGATTTGTGCTTACCACTGTTGACTGATTGGGCACCCCACGACGACGTCATTGCTTCACCACCGCAGGCATGCAGGTCTTGAAGCAACCTGGTTTTCCTTCCTGGACCATATTGAAGCACTGCATACCATTGCCTCATGTAGAACACCAAATGAGACTAAGATTTAGACCAAGTCTAGATGTATTCAGAGCGTCGGCGTCGACAGCCGAAGATCAATCAGTAAATAATGGTAAGCAAAAATCGAGCACATGTGAGAACGAGTCCCGAAGGGAAATGGAGAGAAGTAAACTGGCGTCGGAAGGAGAGTGGATGGAATCAGGGAGGAACCAGCAATCAATATTGACGGAGTGATTGAACGACTAAATAGACAAGCTGTCCGTATTTATACGCAAAGAAAAGGAGGGATCAAGACAAGGGAAATAAAGGAATGAAGTGCGGATAATCGGATCGAGGAATGAAAAAGGAAGGCGATGCGGCGAACCGGGATTCGAAGAGAATCCTGACACATCAACTTACGACCTCTATATCCAAAACGGCTGTAACAAACTAACTGTTTCGCCAACAAAGGGCTTGCCAGAAAACGCGCCCATGTGGCATCTGATGACTGCCATGCGGGGCTGGCTGGATGGCGGTGGTGTGACAGAGATGATCGGCTGCTGCCAATACATCAAACCTCGTAGGGCAGAGTTGGTGGTTCTGAATGCAACTTCTGATGATTCGAGACGGAACCCACTACGGTGGCCCGCCTCTCGCTCGCGGGACCTCAGAAATCGACGGAACATCTAAAAAAGTTGCTGCAAGTACGCAACAGCCGCCCCGCGGGAATGCGAGGATGAATTTGAAGGGTCTCGACGCTCTAGGTCAAAGGAAATACAAGGTGTGGGACAGAGGAAGTAAGGATGGATGAAAGCTTGAGAGCATACCGGAAAGGCGTGGAATTGGATGGTGTGAACGAAGTGACTCGCCAAAATTCGAAAAGATCTGAGAATGTCACTGGAAAGTGAGCGGTAAAGCAGTGTAAGATCGGAAGAGCGATGGCCTACCTTCTCGGGTCCAACAAAGAGCTTGAATGAGGGATGAATGCTTCAGCAGACGTAAGGGAGGACGACGCAGATATCTGAGCTCCCGGACTGTTTATCTGTTGGCGAAGGCGCGAGGGACCATATGGAAAACTGCCACTTATCCCTCACTGCCGGAGAATCAGAAACACATTGGTGGGGTATCGATATTGGCTGGTACGCACTGCGGAGCCGGTCAGAACGTGCGCGGGGGGCGGGACAAGATGATAGTGGGAGGAGAGGATAAGAATCGTGAGGCGCATCACTTGACCGCGATCCGGATCAGATGGCTGGCCGAATTTGGGCCTGCGACGAACTTGCACCTCGTCCTGACGAACTTGCACTGTTTTTGGAACCCGCGACCGCTTCCGACGAGCTTCCCTTCGCTTAGTTTTGATCTGACGAACTTGCACAGACATCCGACGAACTTGCCCTAGCAAATGACGAAGATCCTCCATCACCCGACGAACTTGCACATCCTACCTAGTGACGAGGTACTATACGACTCCAAAAAATGAATAACTAACGTCCATACTAAAAGTCCGAGAAAATCACGGAGCGAATAGGTCCTGTTTCTTCTTGGACGAGTATGAGGCAGAATCGTTCACTGTCATCTCTATTTCGACGGCGGGGCTATCATCAGGAAGGCCCTGGCCAGGCTAAAATTACGACCGCATCAGCGTCGCCGTGATGGAGGTTGAACGAGAGAAATATCTCACGTTGGATTTGAATGAGCCTCTAGAAAACTCCTGCGGAGTGTCAATATGTACCTTGCGAGGCAAGATCAGCGACAGATCCATTCAGGACCTGAAAATTCAAGTACCACAGCGCTCCGGTGGACATCTGGAGCACGCAGTGCGTCAGCCTCAGCCTCAACAGAGCGCGAACCAGAAACCCACGAATGCCGCCATAGTCGTCGCCGCCTTCGCTCCGCTCCTGATTTCGGCGCTCACCGCGAGTCTCGGGGTTCGCACCCGAAGACGTGCTCTTGCCTGACCACCCGTTTCTGGTTTTCCTACGATTGAGATTCGCGAGCTTCAAGTTTTTGTGAGACGCCACCAATGCAGAGAATCTTTTGTCAGAGTGCGAACCATGGTAATACAATAGACGCGGCCTAGACAGTAGGCGATGCCGGTGGGGACTGGAATATGTGAGCCAGGGACGGAAAGTGGAAGGCTGAGAAACTCACCGTTGCTTTCTTTGTTTGCTAGAAATCTAAACAAACAGTTGTATGAGTTCGACGATACTGGACATCTCTGGAACCTACGTGATCAAGACAGCCAACGCTATGCTCGCCCCAGCGGTTCCGGTCTGGATGGTTTGGGCCACAAGTCTATTGAGCAGACTACCAACGAGAATTAGATTCGGTCAGTGATGCTGTACTCGGAAGTTCACCTCCTGGTCTCCTTGAACGAGGACTTGGCTTTCCTGAATTCCCACAGAAGAGCCGACGCAATTGAAATGTCCGTCACGGCTTCGGCGATGAGCCAGATTCTACATTCGCATTTTAGTTAAATTCGAACAGACCTCAGAAGAGATGACGACACACGTGCCGGGGATTACGACTTTCCCCCGATCTTTATATCTAGGGAAGATCGCGATCGTGAGGGCACAAGCGAACGCGCCGCCGATCTGTCAGCGACGGTTGAAATGGGAGTTCAAATGTGTGGAGAAGGGATAGAAGCTTACGGCGGCGGTGATGAACAAGAATAAAGTGAGGGTGATGAATTTGTTTTTGGTTCTGGAACGAGTTAGGAGCTGGGCCTCGACACAATGATATAAACGCGCACAGGGACCAATACCTAGCAGTCAGGAAACTTTGAGCCAAAGCGGCCACTACGCCAGTCGAAAAGAGGTAGAGCGGGTAAGGCTGTTCGATAATATGTGTTTGATTATGGTTCTTCCAATAGGACCGAAATGACTTGCCCAATACTGGCTCTGCAGATACGCAAAATCACCTGAGCAAAGCGAACTGGTTCAGCGACAGTGGTACATCAAGTGGAAAGACACACCCCAGTGAGTGATTGTGTACTACATAGAGCATATATTAGCCCGTTCATGTGTTGGAAGAAGCAGTTACACACTAGATATACAGAGGCATAGTTTGCGATCATCGACACCGAATCGATCGCGATGGCTGACGATACCAGTAACTGCGAGGCGGGACGGAAGATCAGAGAATTAACACAGATACACGACCGAAGGATACAACCTTCAACTTCCAATTGTCGTGTTTGAAGTGGCGGTAGTAGTAAGCGGCCTGGAACTAGTTTAGCATCTTTCCATCATGAACTTTGGACCCACATACCTGAATAACTTCGACGGTGTACAGAACCTAGCATCCATAATTGTCTCAAAACGCAAAAACGTGCCAAGACAAATGCTCACTGAATTTGCCCAGGTTCCCACAAGCAAAGCCCTAGATGAACGAAGTAAGGCCGTGTTCGAAAATTCGACGAGACTGAATGTACCCAAGAACGATGTCCACATTGAAAGACATCTTAGAAGGGAAGAAACAGTTTCCAAAACAAAGGTGCTGATGGTTCTAATATCATCGAGACATGGCCGATTGATGACAAATCGCCTGATGCGGTTAGACTCGTAACCCGAATAACCCGAATAACAAAAAAAAACAAGCGGTCAAGTCAACCCTGCAATTCTATTCCGCCGCGACTACTTGTCTCGGCATTCTCCAGCAGCTATCCTTACTTAGGTCATCAACTCCCTAGTCTCTGACAGTACCGAATTCAAGTTTGACGTTTGTGGCGGAATTCCAGGAGTCGTTCCGGAAAGGGTACACCAAATCCTAGGGTACACGCCCGCGTCACCACACGACGATGCTGCAAAAGAGCATAACCCTGAGCAGTTAGGGTTACCAATGCCAGAGCGACATCAAGCGTGGACTGTGCGGTCGCCATGGCAGATGTGGCGTGTACGGCGAGGAACGGTTGATTAAGGAAGGTCATGACGTACGGCGGGGATCTGGTAGAAATCAGGAATGCACCCCAGGAGGCTACGAAAGTGCTCCGTAAAGGACGTTCAAGGATGATTTTCGTGTGTTAGTAAAACCATCGTCGAGGAGGTGTAGCCTCTGGCTTCTATTTGTAATGTTCCCGTTTGGGAAGCCCCGGCATTTGCGCTGATTGTGCGGGCCCTCCGCTTACGCCATCATTTTCAACCAAATGCAGCAATTGCGGTTCATATTGCCGGCGATCGGTAGCCTCCGCAGTGCCCGTAGCGCCTGTTTACAGCTGGAAATTTACTTAGATGGTGGTCCAAATGTCTCAAGCAATACTCTCGTCCTGAATAAATGGTCATATCTAATGGGCTTCCAGTTTTTTTATTTGGGTAGCCTCCGCAGTGCTCCGCAAATCGATTAGAGCTGCTCCTCAGGCTTGCATTTGCATCTGGGTGCTACATTATTGTTCAAAAATAGATTGGCTGTCATTTCAATACAGAACAGATACCCATACTGTACCGACTTGTATGGTAGCAACGTAACGCATAACGCTGCCCTCAAAATGTTGCCTAAATCTGAGCGTAACACTCAAAATTTCAGTTTTCGGGGCCAAATCTGGCAAATTTTCGGCCCTGCGGGGCTGTTTTTTTCTTTTTTTAGGAAGCTCCGGTGCCAAATAAGGCAACCGGTTGATACATTGTAACCTACATTTTTCGTAACGCCTCTCCGGCGGTTGCTACCATACAAGTCGGTACAGTAATACGCGCTGCTACTTGGTTGGAGCCTCCGCACCTACCTGCAGCTGCATGAATCGGTGCTGGCTCTGCACACTGTTCTTGGGATTTGAGCTTAGCTACCTCTTCGATGAACTGGCTATCAGTCTGACAAAAAATTGGATATTCTGGCTCACGCTTTTGCTCGTGCACAGCCTCTGCAGCAGCCTTTTCAGTTGGCCATGGATCTGCCACATGCAAATATATATCCCTGACGTAAGTCGTGGTGAGAAAAACACACCTAACAACTTGCTAAGTCAGAGCATTTGTAATTGCTGCACATGCGAAAACTCCGCAACCCTCTACCTCCGCAGGCTTCGAAACCTCCTCAGTATCTCTGAGTCTAGAACACTTTGAGAATTTGAGAGGGGAGGTAATGCTGGTGAGAAAAACACACCTGACAACTTGTTGAACTTGTCGGCAACTCGGAGATTTTGTAGCCTCTGCATCTCCTCTGTCACTGGTTGGGCCTCCATGACCATCTGCCGCACCTCCCTGCAGCGATGTTAATTGATTGTCGCTGCTATTTTGTGAAACGATGCACTGGCTATTATTCATAGTGTGCGCTGTTACTTGTCTGCCATCCGTTATTTTGTTGGAGCCTCTGTGATCTTCAATACAAGACAAAGGAGACACCACATTTTCTACAATGCACAAATCTCAGAAATACTGAAGCTTCTTTCATGGGTCGCAGATGACATGAGCGATTGCGTTATGAAGGTTTGGCGAGGTTCTGCAAAGACCTCCGCAGTGACCACTTTCCCCGGAATTTGCACTGGGCAATCCATTGTTTTTACTCTGTCAGCTTGAAAAATGTCGCATAAACACTGTTCAGTGATATGATGAGGGTAAACAACGAACATCACATTCCAGCGCAGCAGAACACTGATTTTCGCAGTTTCTCCCAATTGTCAGGCCTCCTACCGAGTCAAGCACTAATAAAGGGACATCTAAATACATGCCTGAACACTTCTGGAAGCAAACATAACAGTTTAGAGTGGCTAGAATATTTAAAAATGTTAAGAACTTGGAATTTCAGCTATATGCCTGTGATTCAAAGGCGAAACTTAGTTCAATTTGAACGCTTTTTGCGCACTTTTCTGAAAGTCTTGGAAACCCCCAAGGTTTTGTTATATTCCCTATGGGGCATATCCAGAAGGGTTTTCAACGATTTTTTGGGATTTTAGGTTCAGTATTGAACATACTAGACAAGACTTTTGTGCGGTTAACCTTTTTTCGGCTTGTGATTGGCTGATCAACTGATGCTCAAAACCCAGGGCCGCGATCAAATAACCCTCCGCGTCCCCTCCGCGCCAGGGATTTGAGCCGTTGAGCTGATTCTTGTCAGAACTTGCTTGCTACTGGTAGGTTTCGTAGTTATGAAACCAGCATCGGCTAGGGCTCACCTAGGGTGCGGCGTCTATCTTTGGGGCTTGATGGTTGGACCAGGCAGTAAATGAGACGAACGGGCTTGATTGACCGATAGTCTGTCCCTTCCAGATATGTGATAATGTCGCAACATAGTTTGTAACGTGGGCAAGGAAATGTAACATCCAAGCAGAGAAAAGAAGCCCAGTCACGGCCAAAATAATGCACGAGCGTGTCACTAAAGAAGTCCCACCTGCCAATCACTGCGTCCAAGGCCCTTCTAGCCTCAGTTAGTAAAGGTGTGTGCTATGCGTGGGTGGCTCAAAGGGCCCTGTGTAGGGTTACTAGACCGACCTGATCACAATTGTGGCAAGGTGTGTGTAGTCACCGACCAGATGTGTGTAGGTCACCTAAGCTGACCATGTGTAGGCCGGTACAGGTCTGTCTAGATCAGTGTAGGTACCTAAACTCATCTCTACTCAACCACGCTGGGGTTAATTTCGTTTTTATTCAACCAAACATTAATTTTTCAAACACTTTCGGTTTTATTCTGAGAAGGTGACATCTAGGAAGCTACGCTGCCCTAGCCTGACATATACATAGGCCTATGCACAGCTACACACCGCTACACAGAGCTATACGGAGCTACACAGAGGTTGTGTAGGTCTCTGGACAGATGTGGTTTGCCCAGTTGTGCATAGGTTGACAGAGGGTAAGTCTGGAGGGCCTTGAATGCAGTGAGTGTGGAACAGAGAGCCATATACTTACAGGAAGAACAGTTATTGGGAGGAGGCGGTTATTTCGGGACACCCGAAGATTCTGAGCATATGCATTGGAGAGATGGTTACCAAGCACCCAAGACCATGTGTGAGCACCCACAAAGCCTGATGCTCCCGCACTCACCATCGACATATATCCCTCTGTGCTTCGCCTCGACAAACGCATTCGTGCGCGCCGAGGAATCGTATCTGCTTCACGAATAACGAGAAATGGACACAAGAACGGCACATTCTCGATTCTCATAGTTCACACGCGGCAGCGAATCGACTCCTGGAGTGTATCGGCATTAATTCGGGGAAATTCACCAGGATCACTGTAATGATCGCCGGAGAGGGTAAGGTCGCAGTATATAGAGTACCTGAGAATGGATTTGATAGTGTGGGGTATTGTTGCAAACCATTGCGGACTTTGGTTGGTAAGGCTGCAAATACAAACTTTGAGACGATTCCAGAAGCACCGAACAGACAGGGGGCCGAAACATAACAAGAGTACAGCGGTTCCCAGTGCGCAGAATCGGTGTTACTGGCTCAACAACGGAGCAAAAAGTTTGTTCTTTTTCTGTGTGGAAGCGCGTTGCTGGATTCAGTCTCGGACTCTCAGGGAGGCGGATAAGGAACGACTGGATGGATACCGAGGGGGCGAGGAACAGATCCGGGGGCACGCCGAAGGGCGGATGAAAGGCAGATGGATGTCGGAAGAGATACAAGACCCGGACAAACTCGGGCCGGTTGTTTATACGTGTACAAGATGTGCCTTCGCTTCGCTCCGGCGTAGGTGGGTAAATCAATAGAAAAAGAAGCAGTCAAATTGTTCGACAAACTATGCTCAATAGTCCAGTGAATAATGACATCGCCTCAAGCAGCACAGGCACGATAAGAAGCTTCCAGTTTGGTAAAGTTGAATGAAATAAATACCGCTCAAAGATTTGAAGCACTCGAAGAATATTATTGGACATAGTAATGAATTTATGAATGTCCATACATTCTACTATCAAGTTACAGACAGAGCTCAACGACCTTTGAATGGTCGGCGCGGCATGATCTGCGATCAATACATAACACTGAAAGTGCTGTGACTGAATTGGGAGTGTTGTGTGAGCAGCACGCTTCGTACGACGTAACTGAAACATACCTTTATGAGACGTAGATCCAGTTATCAAAAGAATGAAAGTCTGAACCCAGCTGAGTCACAGAGTCATTCTGGCACATCTAGTACCGGGGGGAAGCATGGAAAGTCATCAGAATTCAACGTGAAAGGTATAATTACGCAACGTAGGTCCACGGCTGATGACAACGCAAATTCCACCGCCATAAAACCGAGAAGAAATGAAGAAAAAACAATCTCGTACCCAGAAGAATCTGTCGGAAAAAACCCAAATCGGTCGCAACGGATTTGGTCGGCTTGTCGGCTTGAGTGGGATTGGAACCGGTCCCAAGCCGCTGGCGGGGTGGCTTGTAACTGACTTGTAACCAGTTTTGTGCTGTTCAAAGTAAGTCAAGGCCCTTTTGGACTTCAAACCTCTTGGGACGGATTTACACGGCTTATGAGTGAGGAGCTGGGACCACTGTGTTACCGCGTCAAAATATTCAGTACGAGTATAACAGATGTAGTCTTTTCACCGCCGCTGCCCGGGCTCGGTGGGGATCCATTCAAGGTATGAAAGAAAGTCTTCACTTGAATTAGTCTATCTCATTTACACGCAGAAACATATCCTCGTCAATACAATCCACTACGTAGAATACCTCGCGGGATGTGCCAGAGATAGGACACAACAGCGTACCGCGGGTAACGTGTTCGAGCGCGATGAAGATTGTGTTTCCGGGGCTCCATTCGCGAATTGGACAATCGGTGCGCGTGCGCGCAGCCCACGAGCTCTTGCGGTAGGGTTGGATCATGGCGAGATCGAGAGTGATCTTCTGTGGCAGATGGCAACGAAAGACGAGGCGCAGCTGACCCATGGCCAAGTCGTTGTCCTGGCTTTCGTAGATTATGGAATCGTATCGAGGTCGTGTATGGAAGCAAGGATTACAGCGAAGGATATCCCGGCCAAGCTTCCAGTCGACTTTGGATTGATAGTCGACGTAGAGAACTTTACACGACTCGATCTGCAGCGGCTTCACGTCAGTTTCAATTTCAGACAACCACCGCGTAGCACACACCTGAATGTCCTGATCAGGGCGCACGAAATGCGTTGGATGGTGGCATGCCAAGTACTCGCGAAGCTTCAAATTGAAGTCACGGAATGACGGATTGCTTTGGTGGATCGCCTCCATACGAACAGTCGTAATCCGAGGGTCAGCTGAACCTAGCTGCCAATGAGCAGCACTTGGCGACGCGAGAACCGGATCCTGCTCGTCTTCCTCCTGGCTCTTGAGCCATCTGTCGACCTCCATCTGGATACGAGCCATGCTTTCTTCATTTTCGTCCATGACTGAAATCTAAACAGGCGAATTGGGAACATTCATACAAGCAACGATGCAGCCGTACCTGATGCTCGGCATTTTTTCCGTTGGTCTTCTTGTACTGTGCGGCTACTTCCTGTGAAATCCCTCGCCGACACGGGTATTCATGTTTCGACTCGTTCCCTTGCTTCGGAAATTGTTGATAGCATGGCTGAGGAAATGTTGCTTGAGGAAGTTCAAGGACTTGTGTGCTCCTCTGAGACCTCCTGCGCCACTATCAATTAGCCGTTAATCTCAATGGGACACTGAATCGATGACATGCCTCGCAAACTTTCTCGTATACATTAATCCATTTGCGGAGGAGTTCCATACGCGAGGCGGTGGTGACCTCGAGGCCAAGCATGATACGAACCTTTTGCATCACCCGCACGAGCTTGATGAGACAAGAATTGTGGGGAAGAATCTGAACGAGACACGGCAAGGCGCACTATTAGGTGTGTTTAGCGACACACAGACACTGATTCCGCTACCTCATTACCTTCAGAATATCCAGAAATGTTTGGCCGTCAGAATAATCGATCGTCGTTGGCGAGGAAAGGTGCTTCAGATCACGCCAGCGTGGAAATTTATCCATACTTGATAGCGCATGTTAATGTCTTTCATAAGTAGAGTTAATGCAAAACCCACTTTGAGTTGAAGTCCGTTGCAAGCCCGTTAGTCTGAAGGTATTCTTTGAGGAGGACCCACATATGTCGCCCCCAGATTCCGCCATCGAAAAAGTGAAGGCAGTCATATCCGGTCGCTTCGTACGGGTCGGAGTAGGCGAACGACCACAGGAAATGCTGAATTTGCAAGTCAATTTGAATCTACGATGGAGCATGCTGGAGCTTACCTCGAAATCGTGGAGTCCATACCCTTTTAGGAATTCGTTTCGCTGGGTTTTCGACGAGATTGGGGCCTGCGCGAGAGCAGTAGACATGCCGGCTGCCGTTCGTAGTCGGTAAGACCGTGAGAGGCGATGGAGATCATCCTTGTGGACCAAGCATTGCGGGCATGGATGAAGAGACCGCGAATTTCGGATCGCGAGCCACGCTGCAAGCTCCTCAAAATCCATTGATTCAATGAGTACCCCCGGATGTGCGACCCGAACGATACCATCTCCAAAACGTAGAGCCTCGCCGCGATGAGACCGATGCTGTAATGAGGCCATGACAGTCTCGCAGACCCCGCGGTATATTAAGCGCTTGAGTCGATCATATTCCGCGCGGGCAGCGGCGTTCAAGTTGCGAGGATCAATCTGGCGCATATTTTCGGGCTGAAAGATTAATGTTAGTGAAGGAATGACTGCGCCGCGACCACGCACCATCTTCACAAATCCTACCAATGCAGAGCCCCCGTTACCGGAGCCGTTTCGTGTCGCTGAGTTGATCCAGCAACCCCGAAGGAGAACGGGGTGCATTTTGACTTTTGTAGACACAAGTCCTTTGTCCAACCACACGTGAAGCCCGAGGAAACACGACGGATAATAACCATCGCCTGGGAGGTCATCCTGTGGCAAACGATTTTCGAATGAGCGATTTTTCGTGGGAGGGATGTATGTCACTTACGTCCACACGTTGCCAAGTTTCGCCGGTGCAAGGCTCGTCGTAGAGTGGATTTGATAAGTCCATAGTCCCATTAACACATAGATACTTCTCTTGCGAGAACCAAGTGCTGACAGGAGCCAGCGTCGGATCGCAAACCCACTGGGTTATGATGCTCCATGGGTCTCGGAACTCAACTTCGACATTGTAGTTGCCACCAAAATGGATGCCTTCGAACTCGATGGACAGAGTCGTGCACCGAAACTACCGAGAAGATAAGGTCAGTTATCTCAGATTACAAATTGAACGACTTACTGGGACATTGCTAACTCTTGCCGCTTCTAAAGCCTTCTCCATATCACGGTGATTGCGGAAAGTCACCAGAGAGTCAGTCGTGAGTGACCCGTCCCGCAGATCAAGAAGATCCTCGTCGATCTGAGCATTTGGGGCACGTCTCTTGATCCGGCGCGATGTAAACTTGAAGTCTGCAAACGTTCGGAATGGTGCCCAGGGACGGTCCGTAACAGTCGGAGCCGCATCAGTCGATGCAGGTACAGGTTCGGGAGCAGAGGCTGGCGAGCTGTCGAGAGGAATGATTTCACTTGGTTTGTTGGCGTGGGGATGATGTTTAACCAAAATGAATCGCGGGGGCAGCTCAACGGTGGGAATTGAAACTTCAGGAGTGTCATCCGAGTCCACGTCCATGAGGGCGAATAGATCGAGGTTCGGAAGCTGCCCTATCGCCGCATCGTCCATTTCATCCGTTTGCTGAAGCTCTGGCTCAGCGTTCGAGGGAGAATTTTCGCGATGCTAGCAATATTTCAAGCCTATTTCTGAAAAAATAAAGATGAAATTTTACCTCCGGGACCGGATCCCGGTTACGCCTCTGCTCTATAACATGCTGGTATGCATCCAGCCGAGATTTACGGTATTCGTTGCAGACTCTTGCATGCTGAACGTTGGCGGTAACGGGGCCACCACAGAATGAACACTGCGGAGATTCTTTCTGGGATTTTGACCTCTTGGAAGTGCTACGTTGCTTGTATCCTGCCTTAGGCATTGGGCTTCGAGAGCAAGCGCGTCGCAGCGCAAGTGATAAGTCACAACCACGTGATCGAATTTTGCGGTGGCATCCTCAGAGCCGCCATCATTGAAGACAATGGAAGCCAAGGCTGCTACTTAAGACAGTGGCAAGCACATCTCTTTCCTTCCCACCACCACCACAAGCTCACAAAAAACTATGCCGCACTCTAGTTCACCAACTCCGTCCTCGTCTCCTCAGCCCCTGCACGACCTTCTTGCTCTCACTCAGCAGCTGACCCCCTCCAAGTCACCGCGGGCCGTGCGCAGGGTGTGTTAGAATAAACTTCGACTCATTGCTCCACTCATCCTCCTCAGATTCGCCAACAAATTCAAGCTCAAGCCAATGAAGCTCAACAAGAACAGGCCAATTTGAAGCGCCGCGCTGTCGATGCAGAGCACCAAGTTGATACCAGCCGGAAGCCACGAAAGATGCGCAAGCGCAACGACCGTGCACGCGACGCAGACAACTCGGAACTGAATCCCCAGGACACTGAGACCCGGATACGCGATGCAGGCCGCCACTTCGCCCTCACTGAGGCCATCTTCCTAATCGACGACGATATCATGGACACAGTTGCGGACGCGAGCTTCGACTTTGCCAAGGAGTTCGACTCCTCCAAGAACGAGCGACAAGGCCAACTCCGCGACATTTTGGCGATTCTTCCCGACGATGTGAGGCCGAAGGTTAACAAGCGATGGGTTCAAGACTCCGTGCGTAACCAATCCCTCACCATTCGTGCTCTATTCATTCATGCCACAGTTCTTGGATGGCTTGCACAACCAGCGCTCCTCCATGGGGTATCGCGTTCGCACCGAGGCCCTTCAGTATATCGTCGATGATGTGAAATTGTTCGCTACGTCCGCAAGCCGTTTCGACGCGTTCTCAGAGCTCATCGGCTACAAACCGGCCACCAAAACATCCCAGGCTTTCTACGAGCGCTTCGAAGTACCCCTCCTCTATGACAAGTGGGACGGGACAATCAACGTGAACGGCCTTTTCCGGGGCAATGCGGCGCTCGAGGTGCGCAGCTCCCCGCGTCTTTTTCTCCATCGCATCTTTCTGATCCTTTTTTTCCGTGAAGGTCTACGTTTCCTGCATCCGCGGGCGTCAAGGCGCGAATGGGTTGTTTGATGGCAAATCCAAGCTCCCGCAGGCCAAGTGCCTCGAACGAATACACAAGATCACCCGTACAACGCCGGGTGCGATTGTAACTGCGTCAATCCTGGTGTGTTTTTGTTTTATCCTACCACGCTCTTTCTTAGATTCTCCAGGCCATATGGCTCCATTCGGCAGATACACAACTCGTGAAGGTCGGCGACGAGACAACCATCGACTACGGCTATCGATACCGTGTTTATATTCGCCGGATTCGCCAGGGGCTGCGCGACAAGAAGGCCTGGGCGATAGGCCTTCTCCAATACTGGGATCGCATCTTGTTCCCCACCGCGGACAAGTCTCGTGAACATGACGCCGCAGGCAACGAGGAGCTCGACGACGACGATGAAGAGCTCGATGATATCTTTGGTCAAGCGCCGTCGGCCGCGGAGCGCACTAATATTCCCCAAGTGCGTATCCTTTAAACTTTATTCCACTGATCTAATACACTTGTACAGATTGCCAGCCCTCCACAGGACAACTGCGAGGACGAATGGCAAAGCCGGTCACCCTCCCATACCCCACCCCCCGTGCACGTCACTTCTCGACAAGCCCACCGCCACTGCCATCGAGCTCCCGGTCAAGATCATCAGCTCAACCATCAAATCCACCGCACACCAGCTCCCGTACGCCGGCAATTCCTCCACCTGCCTCGGCTGCGAGGTCCCAACCTGTAGATACACCCGTCGGTGCAAGCGGGCAGTTATCCCGGCGGGCCACAGCCTCGAACCGCGCTCAAAACAGTGAGCGGCGTCGGCGGTGAATTTTTCTGTAGTACTAGCGACAATAATGTACTTTTATATTCAATTTTATTCAATTGTTTTTTTTTTAATAGGCGTAGCGCGTGTTAGTTTCAACCACTTGAAACAAGTCTGGAGGTCCAGAATCCCCCAACTAGCTTCGAATGGATTGCAACCGATTGTAACCCAACGGCTGGCTTGGAACCGGTTATATGCACTTCACCCAAGTGTTCCAAGCCACAAACAAATTGGGACCTTGGAACGGCTTGAGACCGGTTCAGTGACGATACAACCCACCCAGGATTTTTCCGACATGGAGAAGAACGATTGGGGTAGTATGTAGATTTAATCTTGGGATAGTATGTAGATATAATGATGGAATGTATAGGTGTATGTGTATACTGGGTCGGGTTATAATGCATGTGGGTGCGCAATTTTGTTTGTATGTATGCGTAGACTCATACTTCCCGAGTCCACAATAACCATCCTACAAGGGATTCATTCCAAGATAACTTGCGTGCCGTCGAATGCGAGGCCAGATACGAGCAACGACTCAGGGTTACCGACTTCCGTATAATATTAATGGCCGATACTTGTAATTACTTGGACGGTCGGGTTCTTGCAAATCCGGGCCAGTTCCAGTGCGCATCCGTGGCATGGGCATGGGCATGGGCAGGGAACTGTACATTACAGGAAAGTTCAAAGTCCGGCTGAAAGCGCGTCTTGGGCCTGGGTTGAAATTTGAAATTTGAAATAATTATACACAAGACAATCCACTGGCAGCGCCCAGGCCACTCAAATGCCAGTCTGAGTGGGGCTGATCTGGTCACAAGACTGAGACTGAGACTGAGACTGAGACTGAGATGAGGCAGGCAGACGAAACCTTCCATGAATCAATGCCTCGACGAACGCAAAGCCGCGGGTTTTTCTTCACTGTTCTTAATTCTTGTCTTGCTAAATACCATTCAATGCCCTTAAATCTCATATTCCACTCTTGAGAGTGCTATTTGTTGGATGTGCAACTGTGGGAAGCCGCATTTTCCACGCATCATTCAAGTTCCACTTCCCTTTCCCACACTCTCACGTCTTCTGCGCACCAGAGACAATGCTGAGGATGTTCCTCTCCCTCTCCTTTGCCTCAGGTAAGCTTACATTGAAATAGTTGAGTGACACCTCTCACATTTCAAAATTTGCCATGCGGCTCTGCGCAATGCAAAAAAGCCGCACGCGGCTCGTGCGGCTTTTGCGCAAGCTCTCTAATGCCTCAACGAATCAACGAAACGTATAATAGAAAGCGTCCAACACTTAATTAATTAGACTCGAGTACTTACTACCTCGAGTAAAGTAAGTGAAGTGAACGACGGAGGGTCCGACTTCCACTTCCTCAGGCAACGAATTTGAACGCCAATTATGTCAATGTACATGCACATGTTAAATCCAAGCCTGTCTGAATCCGCGTGCACGTCTAAGGGATCTGCACGCGGGACGGGTGGGGGCACGGTGCTCGCAAAGCAAGCAAGCGCAACCTGAAGAAGAAGCGCAGCATTTCGTGGCGTGGGGGATCCGGATTCCGGATATCGTGATCAAGTAGCAGGAACCTGCGTAGAGGAAGGAGGAGGAGCGTTTTGAGGGCGGAAGTGCGGGGACAGGCCCGGGTTATGCAGGAGAATTGTTCGCAGGTCCAGGCAGGTCCAGGCAGGATGGGTGCCGACACACAACCAGACTGCTGCATCGGCCGACTCGGAGAGTATTATGTACAGTAGTGACTAAATGCCAGTGGCGGCACGCACATCGGCATCCGCCCGAGGAATATGAGCGATGCACAGGTTGTCAGAAAGGAGGGAGATTGTCGTTGCGAGTAGGTGTTCGCGAGGTACGATGCTGGGATATCGTCGCCAGTCTCCCATTAGAGAGCTTGCGCAAAAGCCGCACGAGCCGCACGCGGCTTTTTTGCATTGCGCAAAGCCGCGGGTTTTTCTTCGCTGTTCTTAATTCTTGTCTTGCTAAATACCATCCAATGCCCCTTGAATCCCATATTCCACTCCTGAGAATGCTATTTGTTGGATGTGCAACCGTGGGAGTTCGCATTTTTTTACGCATCACAAAGGTACTAGGGATCCGCTGAAGCGCCTGGTGCTCGCGAAGAAGACATTGCTGTGCGCATAATTACTTCCGCCTTTCCGATCGTACCCCCTTTTCAGACACAATTTTTTTCCCTCGTTGTTGGGCCTGATTTCGGTATCAATCGAACCGCGCCATGAAAGCGCATCGTTTGGTGCTATTCCCATGGAGATCGACCCAGATTTGAACGTTTTTGAGGCCATTCTTTCTCTGAAGGACTGTCAGCCGCGCCCATTTAAGTTTGCTCTTGTTTACTGCATAATCTATCCCTCTGCCTCATCACGTGCAGTTAGGGTAGATTGCTTCGCTTCGCTCGCAATCACTCAAGCTCCACTTCCTTTACCCACACTCTCATGTCTGCCGCGCAGCAGAGGCAATGCGGAGGATGTTCCCTCTCCCCACAGCACCTCTCCTTCGCCTCAGGTAAGCTTACATTGAAATAGTTGATTGACACCTCTCACATTTCAAATTTGCCACGCGGCTTTGTGCAATGCAAAAAAGCCGCATGCGGCTCGTGCGGCTTTTGCGCAAGCTCTCTATTATCTCAGCTCTGGGCCTACGTACACTCTCCCTGTACTCGCGAGGAAGGGGACCTTCCAGCTGCCAAGGCCCAACTGAGGCTAACAGCGCGACAGCATCAGAATCTCAAGCTTTCCGCCGGTGCCGAGGCAAGATCTGCGTTCGGATGTGGTGCGTTGCGTTTGCGTTGCGCTTTCCCAAGATCGTCGAGGTTCGAGATTCTGCAGTGCTCTCATCGACGGTCCGGAGCTCAACTGCGCATTCTGGCCATTTGCAACAATCCACAAAAGGCATCGTCATCGTGGCCAAGGCGACTTTTCTGGCGCGTCCGTGTCTCGTGAATTAAATTCTCTCCCCCAACCCAAATTTCATACGCTGCGCTGGTAGGATTAATGCATCGGAGATGTAAATCCTCATGATGTTTGATTCTCTATCCTCGTTCTCGCGTCGTCTGCTCCCGATTGGGTGACCATCCAGCTTGGGGTTGTAATCCAGGTGCAACTGCAGATCGTGACTCGGCGCACTAGACAATATATTTGTACTGGGAGAGTTCCAGTGATACGCCAACAATTCTCCGTTACATTTCCCGTGCCGTTTAAGAAGTCAACGATCCGCAAAAACCTAGCACGGTATCACGACACAAGGTATTGAACTGTGTCACAGTGTGTGGGGTGAAAGATTTCGCGAAAACGCCAAAGGCAATCTTGAATCATGACAAGCTGTTCCATGACTGGGCTATAGGGCGGGCGGGACCTGGACACAAGATGCGGTGGCAAAGAGTAGGCTGCTGCGGGTCTTGCTCACGCTGCCGCCATGGGGATCCTCGAGACCGCTCGCGCAGATAGCCCGTCGATGCCTGCCGGCATGAGGAGGGCGTTTCCGTAGCTCACGAACGAAGGACGAGGAACTCGTGCGCGAGTGGGGACGATGGGGATGGTGAGTTGCCTTCGCCCGTCCTTGTCTTCGTAGATTCAGAGTGCGGGGGAATGGACAGGTCGGAGACATGCTGGACTAGCGCGATGCACCAGAAGGCGGAAGGCGACTGCACAGAGGCGAGATTCGGGCCGTCCCATGTGGAAGGCGGGTGAGATGACGTGGCACCGCCCGGAGACGACGGCGGCTAAAACAGCTACAGATCGAGGCGGGGCCTCGGGGGAGGACCCAGGATGTGTCCCATGAGAGGAAGACGGTGTACGAGCCATAGACGAAGAACAGCGGTGGTGTCTGCAGAAATTAGCACCACAGCGCAGGAGACACGGGGACCGAACGGAATGCGCCCAGCGGGAGAATCAGCGGTGGAGAAGAAATAGGGACGCGGAATGACTAGGCGATGCAGCGTGAAACGCTATCATCAGTCTCACCGTGGTTCTACTCTTGTGGACGAAGTACGCCACCGGTGTCTGAATGCTCCTCTAGAATCCAAAATGTCCGAGGACAATTCGCGCAGGCGACGGGCGTCGCCTGCGTGTCCTCGTCTTCGATATACACCTAGCGCCATGCACGCCGCCAGGAGTGATGCTGACCTTTCCACCCACCGTTGGCGTCGATGTGAGTGCCGGACCCCGCGTCTGCCAGTGAATGGGAGGGCGAAGCAGCGGAGACAGCATCAGCCTTTCGGCATTTTACTTGTCACTTGAATCGTCTTGAATGCACTTTTCCTCTTGAATCCAAAAAATCTGAAAAACTTTAGCTTGTCAAAATGGATAAAAATGAGGCCGTACCCCGTAGGAAAAAGTTTTTTTTTCACTTGTGGAAAATCGAACCTGGCTTGATCACTTGTCACTTGCGGTCTTTTTAGGCCGAATCAAGCCAGATCAAGTGAAATCAAGTGCGATCAAGTTTTTGGCACAAAGTCTGATGAGGGTGCACGGGAAAAGAGGTCTGGCTTGTCAGGGAGCTCATCAGAGTTCCGAGCCAATGCGGCGAGCAGCAGAAGTACGATCAAACGCGAGCCGGATGCTACCAGAACGTCTGGGTTACCGAGCAGGCAAAGCCCTTTACGTTTATGCATAATTGATCGGAAAAATCAACATGCCGATGATGCCGTCAGTCCGCCAACAATGGTCCCGTGCCGGCCGCACCTTTCCACGCAGGTGCCGACACTCAGTCTGCTGCAAACTCTCTGGCGTTGCACGCTCATCGCAGTGACAACACCTCTGGTTTCCCTCAGGCTTTTTAAGACCACAACACATCGATTTTGGGCACAACGCATTCTCAAATCTATATTGGCTTGACAAAGGGATAGAATATGAGATCCGAACAAGCTCTAAGCGCAGACCTGGTGCCTGAGGGCGAATCAACACTCTACTTCCTGAGAATTGAGCTCATCACTTCTTTCAGGAACCGAATCCCTCGAAAAGCGACAGCATACCGGTGATGACATGAGAGGGGGTGTTCTTTTGACAATATTATCTCGCCACTGACCGAATTTGAATAATGTGTCCCCCCTCCTTATGAAATCACGCTGAAGGTTGAAAATAAGAGGATGAGAGAAAATTCAGGTCCTCGGCACAGCGGACCTTTACTCACCAATTCTTTGTCAAATGGAATCAGGTCCAGTCACTCCTAGACAGACACTTCAACGAAGATTGATCTCGTTCCTCGCTTTGTTGAAACTCAGGTCATAGGTTCACTCGCTTTCCTCGGCCACCCTAAAATTCACTCCTGGGAGGGGACACTTGGCCCACCTCACTGACCACATGGATAATAAATTTGGCGGACGCCGGTAGCGCTCTGCACCGGCAGTTTTCTCAAGAGCCGTCAACGTGGAATGGACACTGCATATCGCAGCATATGGCCGTTGTCGCCTGAGTGATGCACGGCCCGAGGAGCTTGAGGCATTCGTGGGGGTAAACGAGACAGTGTGAGTGTCCGAGTTCTCCCGAAACACTGTTATAAAGCCTATAGCCTGATCGGGCTAGGTACAATCGCCCACAGGTCAAGATGCTCAACGCCATCTTCACAGTTTTGTTCATTGCTCTGTCGACAACATTTTCGGGCATTGTTGCTGAATGTCCCCAGTTCGTGAACTCCGCGTTTCCGCTTCCCTGGGCTCATCACCTTACGCAGGACCGCTGGCTACCTTGGGGCCTTCGATTCGTTTTCGGGAGCTTTTATTGGCGCGGTGGTTAGGCTTGCCATTGAAAACGTGAATAAACTCTTGGGTCGCTGATTCTTTCTTTCGAAGTCACGGAATTTCCCAGTTCCAGCCACCGGCGTTGAGTCGGGGTGTTCAGTAAGTCTGCATTATGCGTGGTAGCATGATTGATAGATACCTGGGCCTTGCAGCCTTGGATCGGACTGGCAACCCGTTAAACTACCTTGCTGTGATCGCGTTCACCAACTCGACGAGCGAAGGCGACGCTGCTCTTCTTCAGTTAGTGGGACGACATCACCCATACGAACTTTGGCTCATTATCTTCCTTCTCCTTCGTTTAAAACTACAGAATTCTAAACCCAGGAAACCCTGACGTTCCTTTCGTCTCGCTTTTCGTTGGCCTTCCCGACTGCAACACCGCAGCCTTCTCCAACTTTGCAAACCCCGCGGCAATCCTGGCTCCGTCGGATGGGTTCCCCGTACGTAAAGCCTTCTGGATTGTGATTCATGCTTCCCATTCCGCGTGTTTCAGACGGCGCGCTCCCCACTCCTAGCATGGGTCGAACTACGTTCACCGGCGGGTACGGGAATCTTTTTTCGTGGTGCGCCGAACGATGGCCTTTTTGATTCGGAGTGCGTTTGGACGGGATGTTTTACTCCCTGTATGGAGTCGTCCGGGATATTTCCGGCTTTCGTGCATCTCCTCACCTGGTTTGTAGCGGATCCCAATGGAAGTGAATGGATTCCACAAGACATCACCCGAATAATAGTCTAACGACTTCCAGCTCAACACTCGCTCTTCATTGTTCAGGACCTCACCCATAATTTCTGTGCGCATATCATAAGACCGCGGGTCTACATGTGACACTGTTCTAGTGGCTGCCGTACCTGATCCAGATATATACGCGTCCAGTGGCAACCTCGCCCTGGAGGAGGTGGTGAGTTTGGTCGGTTCACTCATCTTGTGACTTTTCTCAGGCGGAATGACCGTAGAATTTGGCTATTTCATCTAAGCAGCTGTC